>OMLC01043048.1:0-14991 GCA_900302585.1 Regalecus glesne | reverse complement strand
AATATTAGCAAGTATTAATAAGCATTAATAAGTAGGCAGGCTGTGTTATTGATCCAGCAGAAGGAATGTTCCCTAAATGTTGGTTTGGAACCTTTCACTAGTCCAGGCTGTTGTACTGAACTCTGTTCCCCCATCCAGAACCATCTCTGTATCAGATACTTGAGCTAGATATGACTTATTAATGTTAATATTGTTTTATTTGAGGCTTAAAACTATAAAACATGTTCCTGTGAGATGCGATATGTTGCTTTAATGATGAACTCCCACTGTTTCCTCCTCTCTCTGCTACCTGCACCTTCTTTCTTTTAATGCGACATTTGCCTATTAGTGCAGCACAGCTACCGGGCATCTTCCTGGCTCCTGTCAAATACTCCACGTACAAGCATTAGCTATGTAGCAGACATCTTCAGACACATGAGCACAGTGAAGTTCGCGTCCCAGCCTTTATATCGCTAGCTCAGTGGGTTTACTGTAAATCAGACCTCAAGAGTGCACCCGCTGGCAGACAGAATTGCATTATGAAAGTGAGGCTTATGGGGAACCAACCTTACTAGACTTCAATCTGATGTTATCCATCCATCCATCCATCCATCCATTTATCTATCGTCAACTCGGCTCACGGGGGAACTGGAGTCTCTCAGTTCTCATTGGGTGAAAGGTGGGGATACACCCTGGACAGCTGCAGTGTCCAGGAGCAGTTAGGGGTTCAGGGTCTTGCTCAAGGATACTTCAGCACTCTTTCTGAAGGAGATTCCCAGATGACTCACTCTACTTCCTGACTGTTTGATTTGCAAAAGCATCAGTGATTTTATTTTCCCTGTCTCACAGTCATTGTCTCAGACATGCCAGCAGTCAACTCTGCATGCACATGTCTTCAGGACGTCAGCATGGAGACATTAATGTTACTGTCATCCTCTCCAGCTAGAGGCGCTTGACGGTTTGAATCACATGATAATATATTGACGGATGACACTGACAGGATTTAGTTTGCCAAAATATTCAACATCCATTATCTTTGAATGGAAACTGACTGGAGATGTATTAAAGCTATAATTTTACAGTATGGGTTGTAAGGCAAGGTTGGTATGCTCCTGTTTGTCCCCTGTGGGGCCATATGGTCATGAGTGTGTCCCTCTGGCCTGAGCAGCAGGTGCTCCTGACTCCGTTCCTGCTGATTAGGACCAAGGAGATTATGGGCCTTAAGCTTGGCAGCTGCCCTTTTCCCTCGCCTGCCTTTCTTGCCACTAACAACCTCATTTACAGTAGTCGGATCTGCGCAGTGTCATATACCAGCACCAACTCACACTGACACTCGGAGACACGCTCTCAGGCATGCTGCCGCAGAGTGCAGCCTTCATCCAGCCTACCCGAGCACATAGTCCCTCCCGTGTGGTCTTTACACCGAGTTTTGTGATGAGTCCCAGGGTGTGTTTCAGGATGAAGAGGGCTTGGATAGGCTCGTAGAGAATGTCAAACGAGAAAGAGCACTAATCCCCAGACTTAGATTATAGACCAGAGGCCAAACGCCGGCCAAGGCCACTGCTGGATGTGGACGAGCCCGGTTTAGGACTCCCTATCGGTTTCCATGCAACGTCAACATGACCTCACTTTCCTAACACTGAGGGACAGTCTGGCATGGCATCAGTCCACCAGCTCCAAGGTCAGGGTTCATTTGAGGTTCTCCCTGGTTTGTTTGTTCTGAGATATATTCACACAGGAAAAGACGAGAGTAGGATTTAACAGCTGCGGCATGTTCGAGTGACTTCAAGTAAGAACACCAGTGAGATGCTCTTGAAATGTACATTTTCCTCTGTTTTACACCTTTTCTTGAAACAGCCGCGGTGGTTTATTAGCAAGGCAGAGTCTGGAGAATTATCCCTGCCTGGAGCCGAGCAAGGTCAAACGTGTTTGGGTAGAGTTCAATTATTTCTCCAGATTTGATATCACCAGCGTTTTGCAGTTCATAACCGGTTCATAACTCTCTAACACGTGGCTTTAATTTCCCCCCCTGGACCCCACAGAAAAGCTAGACGCCAATAGAGAACTGCTCACATTCCTCCAGGTAGAATCCAAATCGAGGAGCTGTTGACATAAAGGGTTCTGTCAGGGCGGTGGCACTAACTCCTGCTGAAGGCTGAATACAGGAGCTCTCATTTGCCGTAACTGGTAAATCTCCACTTCCTTCTTGTTAAGATCCACCATGTACAATACAAAAGCCAGTGGTCTGATGAGAGAGGTCTGTTCGTACATGTCACAATGAGGCCCCACATCACGGGGTTGGACACGGACCTTGATGGAGCTTGGGGGATTCTTCTTAAGCTGTCTTGGACATCAGCGTTGTGTTCACGCCACATTTTCAATCCCTCATGGGCGGATGTCCCCACCTCACTTCCCATTGCCGTGGTCATGGTGGGGACGGCAATAAGTGACGTGTTGCAGTTTAGCAGCTGGAATTCTAATCAGCGAATCTGAGATGAGGCGACGAGATATTCCGTTTCCATTCATCAATCACCGTTTCAAGTCTGATGTCTGTATTGTTCCATCTGGCTGAAGACACAATGATACTGATGGTACATGCACCCACCCACTACCCCACTACCCCACCTTTAAGGCTCTTTTAAGCTGTCGCAGTATTCCCCATTTGTCTGAGAGGCACTTTTTTGATAAAGCTGTTTTCTTGTTGAACTCCATCATTTGGTTTTCTAATTCATCTGTCTTTGTTATCTTGTTCTCTTGGCATAGCTCAGCGGGCAGAACGGTTATATGGGAATCAGAAAGTTGCAGGTTCGATCCCCGATCCTGCAGAAAGCTTGTTGAGGTGTCCTTGAGCAAGACACTTGAACCCCTGACTGCTCCCTGAGCGCCACATGGTGGCTGCTCACTTCTCCTATACAAAAGGATGGGTTAAAATGCAAAGATTGCAAATTTCCCCTCGAGGGACTTACAAGGGAAAAAACGATCTCTTATCATTTTTTCTTTTATGAATTCATTTCCGAACCCCGTGTTGGTTCACCTGCACAAGACGTGTATCTCATGTTGATCTCCCCTCCCTGTTCTGTCACGTCCAACACATGAACTTAGCTGTTCCCTCCCTATCTGAGAGGTGGTCTGTGTCTCCTCTGACAGGTAAAGACAAGGATGGAGCTGCTGTGGAAATGCAGCCTCTCAACGAGGACGGCGAAAAAGAGACAAAGAAGACAAACTTGCCAAAGAAAGAGAAGTCAGTCCTCCAGGGGAAGTTAACCAAACTGGCCGTGCAGATCGGGAAAGCAGGTATGCAGGAGCAGCATGCTGAGAGAATATGAACCCTCATAAATCACTGAATCAAGGCTTGAGTCTTAGAATAAATGGTAAATACTGTCCATAGGGTGAGATCACTTCATCCATCTTTAGCACATATGAATGTGTTGGGAGTGTGATGTAAGTGGAGGGCCCTGTCTTATTCTGACACTGCCACTTGTTTCTAAAGAGACGTATCCGGAAAACCCTATAGCATCATCAGGTTGCATCTTCACTTTTAATGCGACCTGACTCTGGAGACAGCCTGTCACCGTGGTAACCATGCCCACTGTTTATCTGGCTTCTAAAAGTTATATGTCTGGCTCCTCTGGCTCTCAGCCTAGTGTGCACACAGATATGGCTGAATCCTATTCGTGCATCACATTATTTTGATGGGGATGAACTGCACCAGTATGTATATGTAGATATAATTCTCACATGTCAGAGTCATGGCCGGGCTGCTGAAAGGGAGTGTCAGTCCTAGTCACCTGTCTTCTCACTGTTTCTCTCTGTGTCCGTCCCCCAGGGCTGTTCATGTCCGGCATTACTGTCATCATCCTGATCTCTCTGTTCCTGGTAGACAACTTCTGGATCCAGGGCCTGCCCTGGATCAATGAGTGCATGCCGGTTTATATCCAGTTCTTTGTTAAGTTCTTCATCATTGGTGTGACGGTGCTGGTGGTGGCTGTACCTGAGGGCCTGCCCCTTGCTGTCACCATCTCACTGGCCTACTCTGTCAAGGTATGATGCAGTGGTCATGGTCTCTTCTTCTGTGGTGTCTCTGCTTCACAGAGAGCAACTTGAATCCAAAAGGCTTTAAAACCTCAACCAGATCCTGTCTACTGATCAGAGTCTCTTGTCTCATTAATAAGTGACCTATTCTCTTTTGTCCCCCGTCCTCAGAAAATGATGAAGGACAATAACCTGGTCCGCCACCTGGATGCCTGTGAGACCATGGGCAACGCCACAGCTATCTGCTCGGACAAGACCGGCACACTGACCATGAATCGCATGACGGTGGTGCAGGCCTACATCGGAGAACGCCACTACCAAAAAGTCCCGGAGCCTGAGCTCATCCATGGCAAGATCCTTGACCTGCTCATCGTGGGCATTGGGGTAAACTGTGCCTACACTACCAAGATCATGGTGAGTCTTAGATACAGTCTACGGAAAAGCTCTACGGCCACTCAGCTGTAGCTGTTATCCTTTCTTCACCTCCCTTCATCTGCAGGAACACGGTGACAAAAAGGTTTTAGGCTTCGGCAAGTTTCTCACAAAACTTTAGAGATTCTTATCATAAACGTCGGATAAATTCAAAATGAGTGAATATGAATTATTAACAAATATCTGACGAAACGTTAGCCTATATCCATCAGCCATGGTGGCCAATGGATTTCAAAATACCACCAGCTTCAGGTAGTTTGTTGCTCGAATATCAGAATCTAAATCAGGGTTATTGGCCAAGTGTGTTCGTGCTTATGAGGAGTTTGAATCCAGTTTACAGTGTTTGCGTATGTCATTCACAAAAAGCCACAACAAAGGAAATAAATGGGATGATGAATAGAATAGATACCCTTTTCAGAATAGGAGAGAAGATCTGAACAATCGTTGCTTACCTGCTGATGTAGTTTCTGGAATAGATCAACTTTCTGTTGTCATTCAGACCAACACTCAGTCGACCCCTGTTTCTCACTAACTATCCCATGTTCCCTGGCTGCCCCCAGCCCCCAGAGAAGGATGGTGGCCTGCCACGTCAGGTGGGAAACAAGACAGAATGTGCCTTGCTGGGCTTCGCCCTCAGCCTGCGTCGTGACTACCAGACCGTCCGCAACGAGATCCCCGAGGAGAAGCTCTTCAAAGTTTATACCTTCAACTCTGTTCGCAAGTCCATGAGCACCGTGTTGAAGAACGCTGACGGCAGCTACCGCATGTTCAGCAAGGGAGCGTCGGAGATTTTGCTGAAGAAGTAGGTTTCAAACATGCAGGTCTGATTTTCCCTTTCAGAATAGATGAGGCTTTGAGTAGTCCTCGTCATGGGTACATCATATGCACAGCGTGTACCACTGCAGACAAGCAGAAAGCACAATGAGTTAGACCACCACTACTGGTCGAGCCAGCCGAGATCGATGGACCGGTACCTCACCGACGGGGGAAACTGACCTAGAACTGACACGATGGACATTTCAATTCACACACGGTAAATTGCTCTGATTAAGAGGAATCTGACATGCCTGGATGCAGGACATTAGTAGATGATGGATCATTCCAGCGGAAGGCTCCAACATTCCCCCTGCCCGCCTCAACTCACCATCACCTTAGTCTGAAAATACTGTTATACCATTGACACGTCACTTTACAGGGTAGACCTGCCATGCAACCTGCGTACCCTCTGGTCTGCACAGTATCTCCATCATTTTGGTGATAGTCCAGAGTAGCTTGGTGAATAAAGGGTTAACAGATCAGCACTCTGCAGGACTGACCCTGGGACCATCTGACTGTGGGAGGGTTTCTCTCACCTGCTGCATGGCATTTGTGCAGCTTGTCACAGTGGTGATGTTCCCTCACGTTACTTTTGTCCCTCTCAAAGTTTCTCCCCCGGCATTTTAAAAGAGGCCTGTAAAAGCTACAGCCGGTCACAGGGTAGGAGCGTCTCCATCAGTGAATCAATCGCCACTCACTGCGCTTGACCATGGGCTTTATTGAGAGCAGGACTGAACAAATCCAAATGGTGCACATTCACAGAGGATACGAGATGGTGGGTAGATAGAGAATAAAAACAAGTGATGATCGAGATTAAGTTCTCGGATGTGTGAGTGAGTGGGACGTGTGTGCACCAACATAAAACCACGCATTGAGGCGAGGCAAGCCAATCGGGGTCGACTCTGGTTGGACAAGGCACAAGTCCATGTCTGCATGTCCGAGTGTGTGTCAGGGCTGTTTGCTCCACTGCTTTGTGGGCTCGTGTTTGCAAACTTTAAATTCAGGTAAAGCTCAATTATGCATCCAAAATCCTCCAGGTGCTGCAGGGTCCTGACGGCCAGCGGCGAGGCGAAGGTCTTCAAGCCACGGGACAGAGATGACATTGTGAAGGATGTGATCGAGCCCATGGCGTCAGAGGGCTTGAGGACCATCTGCCTGGCGTACAGGGAGTTCCCTCTCGCTGACGGAGAGCCTGACTGGGACAACGAAACGGATATACTCACCGGCCTCACCTGCATCTGTGTCGTGGGTATCGAGGACCCCGTCAGACCTGAGGTAGACTCCACCAGGCCTGTAAATAGCCTCACCATACTAACACTGCTAACTTCCCTCTCTGGTCAACACCGCACTCAGCTCCCGCTCAGTGTTGTAGGCTAAAAGCTGATCTTTTAAGACCATGCCAAATGTCCCCATCCCAACAATGATGCCCCTACTCACTTGAGTTGCCCCCTGTATTACTGCTCTAAACCCCCTCTAATCACTCGTTCCCTTGAGCCTCTGCTGCACCACCATTGCATGGCCACAGGAGAGTTGAAAGGGGACTTTACCTTATTGTGGTTTGTAATCTTGGTAAGCTGGTCATTTTAGCTTATCGTGCTGAATATGCTAAAATGAATTGTAAGTTGTGCTGGGTGAGGGCATCAGTTCATTGCCTAGAATGTGAGTGACATGATCTGTCCATGTAGACACAGTTGAGTGGAGGAGTCGAGTTCATCCATCCTTCCATCCACTGCCAACTGCTTATCCCAAATCGAGTCACGGGGGAACTGGAGCCTATCTCAGCTCTCATTGGGTGAAAATCAGGGACACGCCCAATGAACCCCTAACTCCTCAAGCGGAGTTAGGGGTTCATTGGGGGAGGGAGTTCCAGGGAGTTTCTTCAACATGACTTTCTCCAGCATGACTCTGCAACCCAACTGTGGATAAGGAGTTGAAGATGGATGGATGGATGGATGGATGACAAAGAGCTTAAAAAGCAGCAAAGTACATCGGCTTAAGAGGCAGTGGGGTTACTCTGGGAGGGTAAATGGTAAACGGACTTGTTCTCATATGGCACTTTTCTAGTCTAGTGACCACTCAAAACACTTTACAATGAATGCCTCACATTTTCCAAGCCCTGCGGCGGGAAGCGGATCTGGAACGGCTGATTCTCTGGAGCTCCCACTACAGCAGACCCAATGCAGAACACTGACAGCTCTAATAGGGAAGACTGTCACATCACTAAGATGATGCAGGTGGATTCCTGCAGTACAGATTCCATTAACAAACCTGCGGGCGTGTCCTTGAAGAAGCCAATAAAAACCTAATGTTGTCACTCACCTTCAAGCCTAAGTAAGCTGTCATTTTAAGCCAGTCTCTGTCTGCCCACACTGAGTTCCTGGTGTAGAGGGGTGCAGGTGTAAAGGACGCCGATGGCAGTGCCCATGCATAGAGGATATAAAGGGGTCAAACTAATTGGAATCGGGTCATCTGAAGATGCGAGGACGTTTCTACATTCGTTGGACCGTCTTCATCAGCTCTGAGCCAACTGCGAGAGCCACCTAAACCTAATGTAAATGAGGGTACTCACACACAGGCTCCAAGGAAATTACATTCAAACTATTTTGCCTTTTGGACTATCTGGATTACAGAGCAAAAAAGGGTTCCTGGCGTCTCTGTGTGAGTATCCTCGTTTACATCAGACATTCAGGTGAATGTTGAGACGTCATCTTGAATTTTTACTCTCGTGTTCAGATGAACTGATTCCAATTATTTCGACTACCTGGATTATTGAGCAGAAAAGATGACATGCAGACGTAGAGGACAGTGATGGGGGCATTGGTTAGACTGATTAGGTATCAGTGTTTTAGTAGAAATCTCATTTCAGATTCTCACCAGTCGACTCAGAGGTTTTATTTAGCTAATGCTGGTGTATTGCCCTTCTATCCGGGTCATATCTTACATACTGGACCCAGAATGTCCCCCCACTTCTCACGGGTCTGTGCATCTGCTCTTGGCCTCACATGGCATAGTCAAGTTAGAGATGGTTGATTATAACAGTCGATCATGGATGTTTTCACTTGAAGAAAGAGACAGAATGATTTTACCGTCAGCCAGCCAGGTGATGCGTTTCTTCTTTCTTATTATTTATCTATCACCAGGAGAATCACTGCTGCCATCCAAGGACCATTCTGTTTTTTTCAGCTCACAAAAGCGAAATAATACATTTATATATATTCACCACCCCTGTAAATCACTGTGGCTGAGAAATAAGTAAGGATGCGGTGATTCTGGTGCTGGTCTCAGAAAACGGGTCAATACCAACCCTAAAAGGGAATTTCCAAATCGGATATTTGACTCGAGCATAAAATCACATGCCAGAGGCCATGAGCAACATCTGAGACATTAAAGTAGCATGGCTTGATTTTGAATGCTGAATGCTCGATGCATGGAGGCCTGTAGTTCTTTATGTTGAAATGTTTCAAAAAAGCTTTTATTTCTATTGATTTTCCCCTTGACCCCAAGCTAATGGCCTCGGGCCGCAGTGTTCAGCAAAAGTAATGGACTGGACTCGTAAAGTAACAGATTGGAGGTCGTATCAGCCGATACTCTCAGCTCTCCTTTGCCTGTCAGTCGTGCTGCTGCTGCTCAAGGACGTCCTTCGTCCTTCTATAAGCCCCATATTTTGAAACTACAAAACACAGCAAACAAGACCCATACAATCATGTCAGTGCAAGGACAAAAGACAGTTTCAGGTTAAATGTGGATTTCTGACATGATGTATCTGGTTTTCATCGTTTTGCATCACACAAACCTGCAGTTTTGACAGCGCTGTGCAGACTTTTCATACCTGCTGTGCAAACATGCACATACACTAGGAGGCAAATCTGCCCCCTCTCTGAGTCTTTTCCCACCTTTCCTCTTGTTTTCTGTAAAACACTTTGTAAAAAATGTAAAAATGGCCCGGCGTTAAACATCAGTCACTGAAATAGTCATACTTGTTCTAATCCTTTGTCTAATTTAGGTGCCAGATGCAATCAGGAGGTGCCAGCGTGCCGGCATCACGGTGCGCATGGTCACCGGGGACAATATCAACACGGCCCGGGCCATAGCAACAAAATGTGGCATCCTGCATCCAGGGGACGAGTTCCTGTGTCTGGAGGGCAGGGAGTTCAACCGGAGGATTCGCAATGAGCTGGGAGAGGTCAGAGTCTATACCACCTTAACAGACACACATTCCTCCACCTTAATTGTTCAGATACTGAAATGACGTTTTCATTTCAGATCGAGCAGGAGCGAATAGACAAGATCTGGCCCAAACTGCGTGTACTTGCAAGATCCTCTCCCACTGACAAGCATACTCTTGTGAAAGGTTTGGCCCTCTGGCTATTTCAGATCAAGGTCTCTGTGGAGTAGCTCCACAAATGTCACAGAGGTACTGAAACTGGCTTGTGGTGTGCCTCACAGGTATCATTGACAGCACAATCATGGAACAGAGGCAGGTGGTGGCTGTGACTGGTGACGGGACCAATGATGGCCCGGCCTTGAAGAAAGCAGATGTGGGGTTCGCTATGGTAAGGCTTGTTGCAGTTCTCATCAACACATATGTATTTAACATATTCTTGGTAGTCATTCAGAGAGGCTCTAAATACGTAAGCAGTAGAATGAGCTTAGTGTCCTACGGGCCATCGCCCATGACCGCTGAAGCAGTGCAAAGCTCAAGCTCGTGGTGCCTTGACTATAGATGTATTTCCAAAGAAGCCCATTAACATTGTTCTCTTTTAATTTGAATCCTATTGCATTTTTTAACATGATGCTTGTTGTGTTGCTGCTGCCTCTGGGTAGAATGGTAGCATCTCTGAATCCAAACACAACTCACATCAGAAATCCTCTGGGAAACGTCAGTGTGGTGTTTTGTCAATGCTCTTTGAATGAGGTCTGTCAGGAGACTGGCTCCCTGTCTAACCCAACGTGACAACGTTGCCCCCGCAGGGCATCGCGGGCACAGACGTAGCCAAGGAGGCATCAGACATCATCCTCACCGATGACAATTTCAGCAGTATCGTCAAGGCTGTTATGTGGGGACGTAATGTCTACGACAGTATTTCCAAGTTCCTCCAGTTCCAGCTGACGGTCAATGTGGTGGCTGTCATCGTAGCCTTCACTGGAGCCTGCATCACACAGGTGAAGCAGGCAGCATTCTCATCACTTCAGATGGCCATTTGGGGCAAAAGCACTCATCTGTATATACTAAACTGCATATGCTGATCATATTTTGTAATATTTCCCCTGGTTTATATTGCTCCTATATTTTTTTTATGCCTTGTTGGATTTTATGCCATAGTTTAACAATGAACTTGGGGTGCTGTTTTCTCTGCAGGACTCTCCACTGAAAGCGGTCCAGATGTTGTGGGTCAACCTTATCATGGACACCTTTGCCTCCCTGGCCCTGGCTACTGAGCCCCCCACTGAGGCCCTGCTCCTCAGGAAGCCATACGGTCGTAAGAAGCCTCTCATATCCCGCACCATGATGAAGAACATACTGGGCCATGCCGTCTACCAGCTGACCATCATCTTCACGCTGCTCTTTGCTGGTTAGCGGTCCTCTTATCCTTATCCTTATGCATAATTCTTTATATTTTAATGAGATCTGAACGCGGATTTTATCTCTGAATAAATGCATATCCTATTTTTTCTGTAGAGCATAGTTGATTTTTATATATATGTATATAAAGGCCAGCATAGCTCAGTGGGTAGAGCGGTCATCTGGAGACGTGTTCTCTTTATTTAACCTGTACTATTGTATTGGAGCAGTGGGCGGATACAAACGCCTGGGGACCAACTCCAGGACAAACAAACTACAAAAATCCCTCTATCTCTTTTTTTCAGCATCCCCTCTCTAAACTCATCTGTTGCCGGTCATCTCAGTCAAACACCACATTCTTTACATTAGTCCTGAATCTTAACGTAATTAATCTGACTGGCCACTCTCCTACTCGCCCACAGGAGAAAACATTTTTGACATTGACAACGGCAGGAATGCCCCTCTCCACGCCCCGCCTTCAGAGCACTACACCATCGTCTTCAACACCTTTGTCTTGATGCAAATCTTCAATGAGATGAATGCCCGCAAGATCCATGGAGAGAGGAACGTGTTTGACGGCATGTTCAACAACCCCATCTTCTGCTCTATCGTCTTTGGGACGTTCGTCCTCCAGGTAACACAGAAGAACTACTTTAGGGTTAATCACAACAAGGGCATTGAGTCCCAAGAGAACCCATTAGTAGCCTATCATATGATCTTAAGGGGCGACATAGCTCAGGGGGTAGGTTGGTCATCTAATAATTAGAGGATTGGTGGTTTGGTCTCCGGTTACTTCAAAAATTACCCTTGAGCAAGACACTGAACCCTGAACTGCCTGAGTCCTGTGATGGAATGGTGGCCTGTCCAGGGTGATTCCTCACCTTTTACCCAGTGAGCACTGGGATAGGCTCCAGCATGACTCCGTGATCCAATTTCGGATAAGCGTTTGATGATGGATGGATTTAACAGTATATTGGAGTAGTTCCACTAATTTCTGACAATGTGTTCCCCCACAGATCCACTGTTGAACCGTGATATTTTATGTGCAGGGTTAATCATAAACAGTCTTATAGTAAATCATAAATAATCCTTTTCACTTGAACAACTAACTCCCCTACCCCTGATTTCCACTTTTCTAGATTGTCATTGTGCAGTTTGGCGGCAAACCTTTCAGCTGTGTGAGACTTGGCATTGACCAGTGGCTTTGGTGTATCTTCCTGGGCATTGGATCCCTTCTATGGGGACAGGTAAGGTATTTGTGGATCTCATAGTAAAATCTGACTCGCATAGTAGCTGGTCGCAAATGATTCTTTCTTTCTACTTAACCTGAGTATCAGATGGACAGAGTTTACCACATGACTGAGTCAGAGACACATGACTTAAAACTCCAATGTAAGTCCTGTCCTCGAGTGGTCCGTACGTTTTGTCGCACACTGGCCTCTGTGGCAAGCCCCATCTAGCTCCTAACAAAGGGTGACCTTGGCAGTTTTAGCCCCAAACCTTCGGGCTTCCTTAAGCGGTTTCTAAAAACCATCTTTTTGAGCAAGCCCTGACGTAGACTTCTGGTTGGTTTTAACTTGGTCTGTTTCATCCTGTGTCATGTTTAATTTGTATTAAAGTGCATTTAGTACTTTACTCATTAGAACAAAAATAGCACACCTTACAATAGGGATGTAGTGTACATGGGTATGTGGCAAATGATGAATGGCCTCAGTTTTATGAGGCACTTTCTGAGGCCGCTCACCACACTTTACAATGTATTGGTCACATTTACGGAGCATGAGGGATTGATTAAGGGTGGATGCCCTTTCCGGATGTCCCGCGGTGGGATCGAACCCGCAAAACCCGACTGGGAGGCACACTCTCTACCAATGAGCCACTGCAGCCTCCAAAAAGATGGCGCCAAAGAGAGACTTAAACTGAAAGTAATCATATGAATGAGTGGTAATCTCTGTATTCATCCCCAGCTGGTCTCCACAATCCCCACCAGCCGGCTGAAGTTCCTGAAGACAGCAGGCCACGGCACACAGCAGGAGGAGATCCCTGAAGATGAGCTGGAGGAAATGGAGGACATGGATGAGATCGATCACGCCGAGATGGAGCTGAGGAGGGGCCAGGTCCTCTGGTGCAGAGGTCTCAACAGGATCCAGACTCAGGTACGTACGTTTGAGGCAATTAGCTTTTGAGCTCCTCCAGGGTTATGACCGCCTCTGTACATTATGACACTCGACATTTTAAGATTATAAACCGATAATGGGGTCTGGAGTACCCCTGTGTCCGCGGAGATTTCCAGTGTCTTCTTGAGGTAAAGCTGCAGAAATCGGACACGCGAGCCGGCCAGTCACCAAAAGCGTTGATACCAGTTTCCTCTCACGTCACACTAAAAAGTTCATTTAAGGGACATGCGTGTTTTATTTGATCCATTTTATAGTGGTGCTCAAAGCAGTGACAGCCAAAATGAGCCAAGGCTGACATGACAACATAATTGTGCTTTCAACTCGCATATTATCCTCTGAGCTTTTAACTGTCTCTGTCTCCACAGATCCGAGTCATCAACGCCTTCCGAGACAACATGTCTCCCTACGAGGGCCTGGAAACCCCGGAGTCACGCAGCTCCATCCACAACTTCATGAGTCACCCCGAGTTCCGCATCGAGGACTCCGAGCTCAATATCCCCCTCATAGATGACACCGAGGGGGAGGATGACGCCCCTACCAAACGCAACTCTGTCCCCCCGCCGCCGCTCTCCGCTCTCCCCCAACTCCCGTCCTCACCCAACCAGAACAATAATGCCGTGGACAGGATTATTCCTCACCACAAGGACAGCTCGAAGCCCAGCTTGATTGCCGTAAACTCCGCGGGGCTGCCACCATGCCCAGGAAGCCCGCTCCACAGCCTGGAGACCTCCCTTTGAAGGGTGCTCTCCGCTCCTCCGGTTTAGGGTCCCGAGGGCCGAGCATAGGAGCCCTCAGCCTCATCACAGCCAGCGTCAACAATATCACGTGTGGCTGAGGAGAGCGCCCTTTGAGCATTTGGAATCGTGAACCCCAAATCTTTTGGACGCCTGTTGTGGGTCTGCTGTGAATACTTCATTTATTCTGTGTGAACCCTGTCTTTGAGTCGTTTTCATCACGGAGGGCATAAACGAGAGCAAAGGAAGGAAGAGGATTGGATTTTTCTTTTAAAAAGACTGGGATTTGTCTCGTGTGTGCACTCGGTCTGGATAATACATATATATTTATAAATCATATGTATTACTTTTTGCTTTATTCGGGAATAAGGATGCAGAACTGTTCACCAGTTTGGGATATTTTTAATCTGGACAAGAGACCCTGTGGAGATGGACAGTGGAACAAGGGGTTGTGCGTGACAGTGAATAGCAAATGTCTTCTGGATATCAACATCTTTGCAGGAAAACGTTCACCGTAGCTGGACAGGTTTCCCTCGCAAATGTGATTTGTTTTCTAGCCTTTAGCCACCTCAACAGTACAGTAACATGTGTAGGAAACGTGTATGAGAAAGTGATTGTTTGGTCTTAGAAAAAAGGGTGGACGGATCTGAAACACCCAGAAATAACTACGTTGGTATCTGCTATTGTAAATATCCACTTTGTTGTTCTTCAATAGCCCCAGAGATAGATTTAATGGTTGAGTTTCTCCAGTGACTTGGTCACTAGGCCGGAAAACAGGTTGTCCACAATTCTTTGATATCTTAGCTTTAAAAGTGATGTAAACTATGGGTGTGAACATGACATGGTGGTGATAAATAGTCAGTTAACGTTAACAGTGAGGGAGGGTAGTGTTTTTTACAGATGTGTAATAATAGAAGAAGCTGATTAAATTAAGTGGGTCGTTCAGATTTATTTGGATTTTTGTAAAAAGAGATCAAGCGCAGGTTCTTGGTTTCAAATGCGGATAGTGAAAACCTCATTGGATCTTTGGAGTGGTTTTAAAGACCAGCGTGTTATTGCAAAAAGATTTGTCAGTGGGTCAATAAGTTTTATGATTCTGAGATATATATAAAACACTCTTCCACATCTGCAGAGGTATGTACTGCCACTATGAGAATGTGATGTTTTTTTTTGTGTTTCCAAAGGATTGTGGGGATGAAGTTGTATCAAGACAGGTTTGTTGGGCACTTATGAACCAGCTTTTTGAAACAACTTTATT
>OMLC01043046.1:0-15873 GCA_900302585.1 Regalecus glesne | reverse complement strand
TGCACGGAGTGGGGGTTATGTGTCGGGTGGGCTGAAGGAGAGATGGGGGGGGTGCAGGGAGACAAAGCAAAGCTCCTTCCAGAAATTTGTGTCAGATGACATAGTGTTAAGTGTTATATAGGCACAGTAAACATTGTAGGACTGTCAGCAACATCATTTGGTAGGGTTGTCCACAGACTCGTCAGCTACAGAGTGAAGAGTGCATGGAAGCACGAGGTTCCATTATAAAAGTCACCTGGTATATTTATTCACACCATCACATTCTGTTCCCCTCCGCCTCCTCTCACCTCCTTTTTAAAATCATCTAAAAATAAGCAAGATGTTAATATAATCCTACAGGGAATACACATGTTATGCTTGCCGACACCTGTCACTTTTACATCATTGGTTCACCCACAAAGTACCACGGTGCAATGTATGGAGGGGGTTTTATCATCAATGTGTAACGAGATGTATGAATATCAATAAAGAAGTGCTCTGTGAAGAAATATTCCTGTGCGCCCCCCCCATTACAATAGCCCAGAAGCTCTTTGTTCACACTTCTGAGAGCCTTAGATTTACTTTAAACAATATATTAGACTCTACAGATGCAGATGATAAAGTCTTTTTTTTGCCAACTAAACTGCAGCAGAGCTGGAGTTAGGCTGGAGCACTCTCTTGTTTCTCATAAGGTTATTACTATTTCTATAGTGAACGGCACACAACCTTTCAAAAAAAAAAACAAACCTTGAACATTGCGTCCTTGGGGACAGTTCCCTAGCAACAGCATCAAATCTAGCAAGTGGTGAGTGCCATGGACGACGGAGTCAAATGTGCAAGCTCGGTGGTTGGAGGGGAGGCCCATGCGAAATGCAGGCATGAGATTTCAACTCACACCTGGCATTGAAGTCTGAGTGGCTTTAAAGGGCAAAGGCTTTGCGACAGTGAAACTCTGTCCTTGTGAGATATGAGGCCATGTGATTGCTGGGAAACAGCTACACCTCACGTTTTCAGGCAACCTCTCATCATTTTCGATAGATTTGCTGTGGCAGGCACATCAAAGAGGATCCCTCCCAACAGCCCAGAAGCGATAAATGCAATCTTTTCTTTGCCCATCTTTTCCTGTCTCTCAGATCTTTGCTACTTCTGAGCATTCCCGGTGCCATTGCTCCCCACATTAAAGTCTTATTTGGTAGGTGCATGGACCTTCATCTGTTTTGATCCCTGTTTTTTCATTCATTCATCTGTTGTGATCCCTATTTTTTCAATATTTATCTTTCTTTGACAACTGAATTAATCATATGGCTACAGACTGATGAAGACAACATGCAGATAAATAGAGAGGTTTGTTTTGCATATCACGATTAGTCTCCACATTGTGGGGGTGGACGTGGACTTGGAGTTTAGGGGATTAAGGCTGGATGCCGTTCCTGACACCTCGCCGTGGGTCCGGACCCACAGCCTCTGGCTTGTCAGTTCCAAAAGTGCATGCTCTAAATAATGCACTTGCATAAGGTATGTGTGTGTTGGTGTTGTGTCACTACTTCCTGCCACTCGAAGATTTAATTTTAATTTTAGATTCCCTTATCAGCCCCACAAGGGGACATGTGCAATTCTCTGCATTTGACCCATCCTGTATAGAAGCAGTGAGCTGCCACCATATGGTGCTCAGGGAGCAGTTAGGGGTTCAGTGTCTTGCTCAAAGACACCTCAACATGCTTTCTGCAGGACCGGGGATCAAACCTGCAACCTTCTGATTGCCAGATGACCGCTCTACCCACTGAGCTATGCTGAATATTTAAATATAGACAACTTCCATTTGATACTATTTGATGGCAAAGAGCAGACACACGGTAGCTATCAGTCCATGTGGGTTGTCTCTGGATTTAAGACTTTAACAGACTGTCAAAAATCTAGAGTAAAATATGCACATGAACCTTGTTTGACCGAAGGCAGAGCTAGTTGTACCATTGGTCACCTCATTACTCTAAAAGCAGCTAAGCAACTCGAAAAAAGGGCAAAAAGGCATTCAAGAGTCTATGGAGGTATTCAGTTGTATTCTAGACTATGCTAATTTCAAATCAACATTAAAGAGAAAGTTATCGATGACGTCAGTACAGGACCTGAATATGGAAGCATGTTTCTTATCTCCCTGTGTTTTTGGGGGGAATTAGGAATTTGAACTAAGCATAAGCTACAGTCTAGTAATTCTTAATGCATCCCTATATCTGCACAAAGCAGGAAAACAGACCGCAGTCAATGCCTGCATATATAAATTTATTAGCAGACAGTATCTAAACAAACCCACTGGACCTCAGTACATATTGGCTCCATGTTCAGACATTGTCCATAACCTGAAGAGACAAAATCACTGCAGATTCTCCTTCAATTCTATGAATGTGTGTGTTGTTTTGATGCAGTACAGTAAAGGGGGCTTGAATTTCATTTCATACATATGTATGTATTCTGCCCAGTGAATGCAGGGATAGGCACCAGCAGATATGCAAACCGACTTCAGATAAGTGGTTGACAATGACATGACACATGTATGTTTTGTCTGTGTGTGTGTACATGTAGGGGGTAAAAGGGTGCATTGCAAAGAATATGGATTTTAATATTTATGGTGCATGTGAACATATGCACTCATGTGCTTCTGTTGTATGGACTACACACCTCAAACAGAGAAGTGAGCTACGGGAGCGACAGGCTGTTTAGGAAGATTAGAGAAACTGCCTGTGTGAGCATAGAGGTGCAATGCTAGTGGGCACTTTGGCAGTCTTAAATAAGTTATGGTTTTCACTGATGATGTGTTGGTTCCATAGAGTGAGTAAGTGCACCGAGGGTACTGTCAGCACCCTGATTTGCACTGCACAACTATAGGAATTACAGTCAGTCCAACCCATTAGTAGGCTTTAACACTACTTTTTAACACAAACCTTTTTTCAAAAACAAACAAAAAAACTAGCATGAGGAAATCAAACAACACAAAACACTTGCACGCTGAGGTTACTGGCATTGTCAGAACATATATATTCTCACTTCTTTTTGCATTTTTAAAGTTATTTTTATAGAAGGTCCAATTTGTGCTGTATGCTGTTATAAAGCTTAACACCTGAAGATGACTACACAGATGCTGGTTAGCACAGTGTCTTGAATGAGCTCTGACTTTGTCTTCTCCCTGATTGGCCGCTAATGTTAGTCTCCTTTGGCTGGTTGACACAGTGTCAGGCTGTGCAGCTAAAGTTAGCTCAGATAGCTAGCATAGCCTGGCTGAACCGACATTAGCATTAGTGTTAGCCTTTAGCGGTTTGCGTGATAAAGGCTCTCAGTGCAGTGAGTTCCTGTAGAGGGTTAGCTCTGAGTAAGCTAGCTGCTGTAGCGATCACAGGGTCTCGTGCACTTTGGGGGTGACCTCAGCCATATGGATCCTCCCCCCTTAGACCTCCCTTCAGCCATGTCCCTGGTCCTCAAGACTTACTTGGTTAGATGAGTGATGTGGTGCCTAAAACAGAGACAGAAGACCAACAAAGAACAAAAAAGGGAATCAAACATCCGTTTGTGATCAATCTCGTTTCTTTTTAAAAATAAATATTTTGTTGACATTCAGTAAACAAATCTTTTCATTTAAAAATACTTCAAATATCTCACATACATATTTGAAATGTCCCATTTTTTAATTTTCAACAAAATAAAAACCAAAAAGAGAACTAAGTGAACAGGAAAACCTATTGACATTCAACATCAAACTAAAATATATACTCCAGTCACCTTGTATACATGTCTAATTGAAATGTCCCATTTTATATTTCCATCAGAGTAAAAGATAAAATAATAATAATAAATAAACTGATTGGACAACAAGTTGTGTTGTAACTATATAATTGGGGAATTATCATTTTTTCATATAATCAATCATAAGTTTGTATAAATAAAATCTGACCTACAGGGTGTAACATAGTCAATTTTTTCCTATTGTGATTTAAATACATCCAATTTGTAGTGGAGATATTCTGTCATCTTCTCCATTCTGTAAATTTCCATTATAATGTCCATCCATGCATTTATAGTTGCGCTCTCCTTCATTAGAGCTCCTTTAGCAGCCACCAGCACTATATTTAATAAATATGTCTCTTTTAAACCATTCCTCAGGTACAAGTCCAAAAAATAAGGTCTTACTCTACAGGGGCACATGACATCTGAAAATATCATCTAAAGCATAATGCATCTCTCACCAAAAATTCTTCAATAACAGATCAAACAATCTCAATGGCCAAGAGAAAGAGTATGCTGTTTATCATATCACAGTGGCCATAGCACTTCGTCTGTATTATTCTGCTTTTGCACAGCTGTCAGTCAGCATGAATAAATACATTTTTCTGACTTATTTTTGTTGTTTTCTCTTGTTTAGTTTTATTATTTTTGGGGCTGTGGTGGTTCAATCCAATCATGGGGCATCAGGAAAAGGGCATCCGGCCATAATCCTCCATGCTCAGTAAATGTGAGGCATATGATACAAAGCACGTGGAGTGGTTGTTAGACTAGAAAGAAGTCTATTTACCATTCTAAAATTATCTTATATCCAATATCTTATATCAACAGTTCACTTTATAATACTATAAATAAAGTTACGCAATTGACAAACAGGACGAGGTGTAAATGCATAAACCATTTTTAGAAACATATTGTGTGACCTCATGACATCATATAGTGAGTGGAGCATATCACATTAAATTGCATCTCATTTAAAAACTACTAAGTGTTAAGAATAGTTTTAAAAAGTGAATTTAATGGAGTTTACCGTTTAATTACAAAAAGTTGAATCTGGACATGTTATATATGGAGAAACATTTTATCACATGCATATGTCATCCTTAACCTAAGCTAAGCAGTCATCTCCACCCTTATAAATAATACAGTTGCATATAGACCGAAAACAACAGTGGTATCATATGCAAATTGGTCATTGACTGGACTTTCAATGGTAATGCATACTATTCACAGAGGATTGGGGAACAGTTACAATCTGAGTCAGTTAATTGACTATGTAGGCTTTCAGATACATGGAAGTGCACCAGCCAATAGAGGAAAGGAAGAGAATAGCTGCCTAAGCAGTAATTCTATCGTGGTGGGAGTTTCTGAACTGTTGAGACACGTACTTTCCAAACACTGTGTCTCAGTTGCTTTCAAACCCCAAAACATGCTGCGCAAGAAATTGGTTTACTCCAAGGATTGGGTCCCCTGGCACAAACAGAGCTATATAGTGTATGCCCTTAAGTTAAGGGGGACTGCCAAGTCTATCGGGGAAACATAACAGACCCTGGCCAAGAGGATGGGATAACACAGAAGAGCTAACACGTCAGCGCAGGACTCTGCAGTCTACACCCATCTACAAGCTAGTGACCACTCATTCAAGGATGAGGATGTGCATATCCTTGATATGGAGGAATGCTGGTTTGAAAGGGGTGTCAAACAGGTCATCTATGTGATGAGAGAAAGACCCTCCTTGAACTGAAGGGGAGCCCTAAGAGTACATCTGTCACCATCTTACAATGCTGTGATTCCAACTATTCCCCAATCCTCTGTGAATAGTACACATTACCATTGAAAGTCCAGTAAATGGCCAATTTGCATATAAAACTAACATTGGTTTCAGTCTTTATGTAGCTGTATTGTTTATACTGTATTGTTATACATTACTGTTTAATGTATGATGCTGTTTGATGCAAAGCTGGAATTTTGCCATTTCCTTGGTAACATAAGGTTGTAAAGCTTGTCACTATGTTTTGTCTTCAAAGTATTCATTGCCTTCTGGACACTCACCTTCACACAGGAGAAATGAAGATCCGATTCCAAAGTTGACAGCTCACGGACAACGAGAATCCAAATAAATACCAGGTGTAAATGCAGAAGATGAGATTGGATCATTTGTGATCCATATAAAATATCTGTCTACAGATCTCATGTTAATGAGATCTGTGGGGCATAAATGAAGCGTTCAGAATGTATTAACATAATACACGTAGTGTTTTGAGTTTCGCTTACACTTAATCTTCCATAGTTTAGTCGATCTGTTCATCAACCTCGGCTGTTATCATTTAATCCCTATGCCCCTCCCTCAGGATTGACCTGCAGCAGTATATATGGACACAGCGCCATCTCTTATTCTCCCCTAGGTTGATGGAGGAGCAAACAGAGTGATTCTAAAGTGCAGCTGCTAATGCTGTTGGTGTCTGTCAAGCTGAGATGAGCCAACTCACCCGGCTCTGAAGGGAAGACGTTCCTCAGCTGCTCAATGACCTCCTGGAGCTGCAGCACTGTGTCCTGTTCATGCTCTGTGTCATCTCCTGACACAGACACACAGGAGCATGTACACACAAACAAACAAAAAGACACAATGTTAATCCTCTGAGGGTGGATGTTTGGCAGACATGGAGGGTTGGGGGCACATCTGGCTTTGAAATTCAGTACAGCAGTCATGCATACACCAAATGCAGTCTCAACAGCAGTGTGTCAACAGCATTGTATATTTTGGCCTTGGTGCATGTCACTGACCTGCTGCTTCGGTGTCAGTGGTCTCCCTGCTGGCTGGCTCCCCTTGGTGTCCTCCCCCAGAAACCGGAGAGGATAGGGTTGACGGTTCCGACCCATTGGCCTCCGAGTCATCTTTGGGCTGTCAAAACATAATGAATATTATCCAATTAATATTATCCAATTAACATTATCCAGCACCATCTAATTGCTCATATTAATCATATATATTTCAGCGTTAAATCACATAGCATTTGGCCTTCCAGGTAACAATGACTGTGATTGATAAGGGCACAGATCCAGCAGTCCTGAAATGGCACTCTGTCTCTGAAAGTAATGACATTATAAACATTGAGAAAATGGTGCATTTCTCCTCACAGCTTTCTCACTATGATCACGGTTTTTTTTTGTACTCTGATAAACAGAGGAGAGGACAGAAAGAATTATGAAGAGCTAGACAGTGTTGCACTATAATTACACACAATACACACGGACATTGGTAATGGTGACTTTACAACCGCATCAGTTAGAGACACATAAAGTGATTCAACAGTTTATTGAACACATTCAAACTAATGCAATTTTATGCATTAACTGTATGTATCCTACATTACCTTGTTCTGTGTATTCTGTGATGTTATATTATAATTCCATTAATTTTTGAGCATTTGAGACCTATTACATGTCTGTCTTACCATCCCGGAAGAGGGATTCCTCCTTGGATGGCTTTCTCCCATAGATTTCCATGATCATTTTTTTTTTATTGTGGAGTTTTCCCTCATTTTGGTTTAGGGTCCAGGGATGAATGTTTTCATATATCATTGTATATTGCACTGATTGTACAGCCCTTCAGGAGTAACTTGTGAATTTAAGCTATACAATAAAACTTAAGAAATATGGGGTTTGATCTTCGCTATTTAGAGGTTCTGTAAAAATCCAGAGACGAAAGCTCAGCAGATGCAGTGAAATCAAACGACTACGCAGACACTTAGGGGAGTCTGAATCTGCCTCAACTTACAAAGGATGATTCTGCTGCTCTTTCTGAAAAAACAAAATTTTGACATGAACCCTGTGAATAGAGATCTGCCTTAATTCTCTCTTTGGTTTGTCTTTCACACGCACACACGCGCGCACACACACACACACACACACAAAAGAAAGCTTTAGTGGAGCCAGCCATAAAGAGAAATCAGTCTACCAGGATGTATAATAGTGTGTTGTTGTGTTTTTCACAACAAAGTTGAGTCACATTATCTGATTCATAAAGAGATCAGAGGGATGGTAGGTACTGCAGAAATTGAGGCAGTGTGTAGCTTTATGTGGAAGATTAAGCCTAGATGAACTGATTCAACTTTTTTTCAGTTTCCTTACCTGGATTATTGAGCATGCATAAAGGCAGGTTTTTTTATGTGCCACTACTGCCTCCTCCCACTCAATTTATCCCGCCTGTGATCCACCCACGACCTCTTTTCTTATTGTTCGTCATTTCAAAACCCAGCAGCCACATGGTAGCCTTCCTGTGCCTTTTTACAATCTTCTGTCATTTTCCGTGACAATTTCACTCTTACCCCTCTTTACCTTTATGCTCCTCTAGCACTCAATGTCTCCCCTATCTCCTGTCACTTGTTTCCAATGTAGGCTTAATCCTCCACATAAAGCCACAGACTGCCTCCATTTCTACAGTACCTGCCATCACTCTGTGCTCTTACTCCGAGTTCCTCTCATCCAAGTGATTACTGGCTCTTCTATCCTGTGCATTCTTTCCTACACCTGCAGCAGAAACATTGCAGTACTTGCATTTTCACTGTCCCCATTTACCTTGCAGTCCCCCACAATGCTTACTAAAGGGCCCCATAGCCTTTATTCAATCTCCTCCATCTAAATCAAATATTTTTTGTACTGTAGCTGCAAAGAAGACAGGCCAACCCTCTCCACAACCCTCTCACTGTCAGCAGCTACAGCTTTGAGGTTCTTTCATTATACTTCAGAGACAAAAATCCAGGTTAACTTTGCTCCTGAGGGACCTATGGTTTTCCTGTCTCTGGACGCTCCAAGGTTACACTAGGCAGTCACCGTAATATGCATCCATCCATCCATCCATCGTCAACCGCTTATCCGAAATCAGGTCGCGGGGGAACTGGAGCCTATCTCAGTTCTCATTGGGCGAGAGGCAGGGTACATCCTGTATAGGTCGCCAGTCTATCACAGGGCAGAGCAGTTAGGGGAACGGTGTCTTGGTCAAGGACACCTCGACACGCTTCTCTGCAGGACCGGGGATCGAACCTGCAGCCTTCCGATCGCCAGGCTCTACCCACCTAGCCATGCCGCCCCTACCATAATATACATGTCTCCGAATAAAAATTATGGGGGGGCTTGTGTTTGTGAGTTGAACTTGAACTTATCTGGTAAACTTAAATTTTATATTTGTTTAAATTTAAGGTTAGGAAAGAACGGCAGACCTCCCAAAAGAGCAAATGGAAACAGCTCTTGAGACACTGGACCCTTAACTGCTCAAACCCCTGTGATGGCATGGTGGCCTGTCCAGGGTGTTGCCCTGCCTTTTGCCCAATGAGCAGTGGGATAGGCTCCAGCGTGGCCCAACTTCAGATAAGCAGTTGACAATCGATAGAGGATGGATGAATGGGAGTATCTATTTTCCATTTTAAGGGAGTTGCATTGTTTCTTAAACAGGATGACTTGTAGAAGGATAAAACAGAGAGTGCAAAAGGATTTGATGGCTTTCCTAATGTTTAAGTCCTAAAGATTGTAATTTTTGTTTAACGTAATAGCCTGCGGTGATATACCACATATCACTCTAATTTCCAGAAATCCATTTGAAATGAAAGGATCGCTCATGTTGTTGTGTCTGGAGCCTCCGCACCACCAAACAGAGACAAGGTCAGCCTTGGGTTTTGCTCTTGTTGGCAAAGGTCTTCTCTGAGCTTGTTCTGCCATATCTACTTGTTATCCATGATAACTTCCTTTTCTCTTCAAACTTGCAGTTTTTACTTTCCGTTTTACTCTCCCTCATTTAGTAGCTATGGTGAGGATGTGAAACACTTTGCACCAGATCAAATTGTTACTTCCTGAAAATTTCCCTTCCCCCAGACCATTGAGCTGGGCAGTTTCAAAAATGTAAACAATTTAGAGATTTGAAGATTATCGGTTTTCTTAAAAAGGAAAGTGAAGAAAGTATCATAAGAAACATTTCATTGGATGTTAATTTACAGAACTGCACTTAAGAGCAACTGTACACATACATTAGCTATTCGAATGAAAAATTTAAATAAATGGATTTATTTCAGTAATAGTTTCAGCTCTAGATGAAATGTCAGTCTTTCTGAGACGTGAGTTTAACATTTGTAATAAATCTGATTAATACTGCAACCTACTGGTTGAACTCTGCTAGTTGACAAGTCCGACATGACATCTTTTTGTTATCCATTCCCTACCAAAGCAACAGTTTGATCTAAATTCACTACTCCACTTTTCTTGTC
The DNA here is from genome assembly GCA_900302585.1 of Regalecus glesne. Classification (NCBI taxonomy): domain Eukaryota; kingdom Metazoa; phylum Chordata; class Actinopteri; order Lampriformes; family Regalecidae; genus Regalecus; species Regalecus glesne. The sequence continues at coordinate 5,869 of OMLC01043046.1, read as the reverse complement.
TGTGCTCGGATCAGAACTCTTATCCCTCAAAATGTCCTATTTCTAAAACCTTTTCATAGATGAGGTGGGGGAACATAGATACTGAGAGTAGGGATGCATGACGCTCTTTAAGGTCCTCTCAGAGAACAACCTTTTAACCAGTGTGCTTATGGGAGGGGGTCTCTCTAAATCAGTCCATTCTCCTCATGACTCAACCCCCCCTATACACCATACAGTCACAATAGCCTCTCCCTGCAATACCTGTAGCAGTAGCTCCCTGAGCCTGTGCAGCTGTGATTCCAGCTGTTTGTTGTGGTCCTCCAGGATCTGCATGCGGGTCTCCAGGCGTGTCTTGTGCTGGCGTAGGACCCGCGCCTCAGCCAGGAGCTCCTCATCCTGCTGCCCACCTGCCGTGGGTGAACCTGGCCCCCCCTCACCAGATTCAGTTAGCATAGGAACTGACACTGCCTCCTCATGCTTCCACTTGAGCCTCCGATACTCCCCTTGCAACACCCTGGAGAGCCCATAGAGGAGAGGAAAAATGGAGAGGAGACAGGATCAGCTGGACATGGTCTTTGAATAGGTTCACATATACACAAACACACACAGAGTGAGAAAGACAGACACACAGAGAGCGAGTGAGCGAGCGAGAGAGAGAACTAGACACAAATGTTTCTATTTATGCAAGTCATTTGTATTAAATACTGATTATGTCTTATGCATTTTTGATTATTAATTGTTTGTAATTGCTCTGATTTTCACCATTATAACCTACGAATAATGCAACATGATTATTGTACATTGCCGTCATATAAACACAAGGGAAGCAATTACTTTTATTTACAATGTAAACTGCAATAATTTAATTCCTCTTGTCTCCATTAAACATAGCAGCAGAGACAGTTGATTAGAATTAAATTCTCTTCAATCACACCTTATACTTAATTAATGAAAAGGCTATGGTGTGTTCTCTGTTAAGAGTGCAACTCAACACCACCATCTTTATTTTCATCTGGAAGTGGAACTGGGTTTGGCATGAGCCAGAAGTGGTTTGTGGACATTTTTGATGGTTGTATTTTTTTCATTAATTACATTTTAGAGCACACACTTTGGGAATGGACAAGTTAGATGTTGGAGTGCATCCAGCCTTAAACCCCACATCTAAATCATTTCCATCCCCACTATGTGGGGACTAATTGTGACACAACAATTGACTTCTCTCTCATTATGAATGGAGTTTGGATCATTTATCTGTTCACATAATAAAAGAACAACACGTGAAGATGGCAAGGATCAAAGGGTGAAAGCTGAGGCAGGAAGACTGTTGTGAAGAGTTAAGACAGGCACTGGGAGGTAGGGGAGATTTGCCAGATGGTTGGGCAACCACTGCAGAAATAGTGAGGGAGACCGCTAGGAAGACACCTGGTTTGTCAACTGGACAAAGAAAGGAAGACAAGGAACCTTAGCAGTGGAATGAGGAAGTAAAACAAAGATAGAGGAAAAAGTTAGCAAAGAAGAAGCGGGATAGTCAGAGATGAAGAATGTAGGAGTACAAGGAGATGTGGTGTGAAGCCAAGAGAGAGAGGTGGCGAAGGGAAAGGGAAAGGTGTATGGTGAGTTGTATGAGAGGTTGGGCTATGAGGAAGGAAGAAAAGGACTTGTACCGATTGACAAGGCAGAGGGATTGAGCTGGGCTTTATGTGCAGCAAGTTAGGGCAATGAAGGATACAGATGGAAATGTCTTGACAGGAGGAGAATGTGTTGAGAATGTGGAAGGAGTACTTCGAGGGGCCGATGAAAGAAGAAAATGAGAGAGGCGGTTGGGTGATGTGGGGTTAGTGAATCAGGAAGTGCAGGGGATTAGCGAGGATGAAGTGAGGGCAGCTATGAAGAGAATGAAGAGTGGAAAGGTGGCTGGCCCAGATGACATTCCTGTGGAGGCATGGAGGTTGAGGAGAGATGGCAGTGAAGTTTTTAACTAGACTTTTTATAACAGTCTTGGAAAGTGAGATGATGGCTGACAAGTGGAGAAGTAAATAGGTAGCAATCTTCAAGAGGGGAGATGTGCAGAGCTGTAGCAGCTACAGAGATATAAAGTTGATCAGCCACAGCATGAAGATCAAGAGTAGTGGAGAATAGGCTGAGGGGAGAGGTAAGGATTAGGTAGCAGCAGTGTGGCTTCATGCCACCAAAGAGCACCACAGATGCAATGTTTGCTTTGAGAATGTTGATGAAGAAATATAGAGATGGTCAGAGGGAATTACACTATGTCTTTGTGGATTTAGAGAAAGCATATGACAGGGTAATGAGAGAGGAGGTGTGGTGCTGCATGAGGAAGTCAGGGTGGCAGATAAATATGCACATGATGCAGGATACGTATGAGGTGTGTAACCATGGTGAGGAGTACGGTAGGAATGACGGATGGGTTCAAGTTGGAGGTGTGGCTACATCAAGGACTGGCTCTGTCCCTTTCTAATTTGCAGTGGTGATGGACAGGTTGACAGAGGAGATCAGGCAGAAGTCTCCATGGACTATGATGTTCACAGATGACATTGTGATCTGTACTGAGTAGGAATCAGGTTGAGGGACGCCTGGGGATGTGGAGGTATGGACTGAAGAGAAGAGGAATGAAAGTCAGAAGGAGTAAGACAGACTATGAACGAGAAGGAAGATAGCAGAATGGTGATGCAAGGAGTAGCGGTGATGAAGGAAGATGAGATTAAATATTTGGGGTCAACAGTTCAAAGTAACATGAAGCGGGGAAGAGAATTGATCAAGGGTGGAATGGGTGGGGAAGAATGTCAGGAGTGATTTGCAGCAGAGGGGTACCAGTAAGATTGAAAGGGAAGGTTTGCAAGAAGTTAGTGAGACCAGCTATTTTATATGGTTTGGAGAAAATAGCACTGACGAAAAGACAGAAACTCTTAAACGATAGCCATACAAATAGTAGAACTACAACAATCACTGCAAAAGCAATTATACTAACAAGACCATACGCTAGCAGAACTGTCTGATTTTCCATAGGTAGACAAACTTTAGTTAGCAGTTCATTTATGCTGACTGCTGATGTCGTTGGCCACAGCTGGCTATTGATATCACAGCTGTTCTGGTTACAGGGCGGGGTATCTAACTGTGTCCATAATTATTACCGTGTCCATAATAATTGCTTTGGATGGTGTTTATACACCTGTACCTCTAACACATCTGCCGCCCGTTTGCACCTACTATCAGGGATGGACTGGGACTATAATTTGTGTCAGGAGGTTTGGCCATCGAGCCCTATCCTAGGGTGAAGATGATGTGATGTCACATACACACACCTGTATTTATACTCACCCACAGTACTATATATCATCAAGACATTACCCAATAACATTTGAATGTATGTTGAATGGTACCGATAAGAATAGGCTGCATGACTACCAGTTTTTATGAACATTTTTGTCAGTAAATAAACAGCATCATTACCTTGTCTTTTTTAACCCATGTATGAGCACTATGAGTAAGAATGAAATTGTAACAGTGTAACATTGTAGATAGTGAAAGGCAACAACATGTTTGTATCAGAACAGTGGTACTACACAAACTACAGACTCTACACAGGTATAACAAACAAACCAACCAAGTGGTAAAGTATCGGGAAACAATAACTCATGAGAATTTGCTGTTCAGCCAGGCTCAGTATGACCCACACACTATAAATATCACAACAGAGGAGAAATTACAAATGAATGTGGTAATGGAAAATCTATCATCTTAAATAAAGCCATGAAACCGTTCATGATTTATTAATGTTCTTCAATTGAGATTAGAGTTAGACATGGGAATAATGAACTCAGAAATAAAGTTATTGAGCACAACTACACAAAGCCCGGTGTTCAAAACTGTAGTCACAGAGGAGACCCGAGAGAGTGAGACTTTTCCACAAAGCCAGTTTACAAGTGCAGTATGTGGACATATTTAGAGATTAACCCCCGCTACTTTATACGCAAAAATCAAATCATGCTTGGGATGACCATCATGATTATAGTTAAAGCCATTAACCAGGGTATGTAGCTGCAATGACTTGGGCAGCCAGGCCCATCAATGTAAAACCATCAACCTAAGTGATCAACAATGAGTAAGGTTTACATGTCACAATTAATCCCCACGCGGTGGGGACACAGATTTAAATGGAGCTTGGGGCATTAAGCCCAGAAGCCCTTTCTGATGCCTTGTGGAAGGTTCAAATTTGCAGCCTCTGGCTCATCAGTTCCCAAAGTGTACGCTCTACCACTGAGCTAGTGAAATAAAAAAATAATCCAATGGACTGGGCCATTATGGCGGCATCCTAACAGGAAACCGCCCAATGATGGCCTGTCTAATATTATGTACTATATGGGAGGTTACATACAGCCCGTGTTTTTTGTTTAAATTTATAGCTAAAAGTGTACCTTGGGTACAGTCTGTTCATAAAAATAGATCCAATCCTCACAAAACCTAAAAGTAATATTACCATCGTAATGATGTGTACTTCCCCAAATACAGTCTTGAATGAACTGGTATTAATGTGGGTTGAGGTATGGGCAATAGCAACACCACAGCAGAGAACTTGGAGGCTGTAAACCAAGTGGGTTCAACGACTAGTCATAAATAAGGACAGCAGAGCAGTCTGAGGCAACATAAAAGGACACATGCAGTTAGGGATGGAATGGTTACCGGTTTATTCAATATATCATGATAAAAATCCTGATAGTTAATTATACCATGGCAAAATATTCAGAATTTAATGTACTATAGTTTTAGTATCACCTCAATGCAATCTACTTGACTAGCTTTTTATCCCCCCCAAAAAGTGATTGGGTTTTCTAACCAACAACAGCAGGCTTCATTCATAAAGAAACCTACTACATGTCTCAGAGCATCATAGTATCACATGTCTTATTAATTTACAGACTTATCTGCATCACATTTACTCAATTATCTTTCTTTTTTTATTTTGACACACACACACTTTTGTAGCTACAGACCTGTTTTCATTTTCCAGGCGGGCCAGGGTGCGCTGGAGCTGCTCCTTGTCCTGGTGCTCCAGGTGGGCCAGTAACAGGTGCTGTCCACAAGGTGAATCATGATCCAGGGCTGGGCTGGAGTGACGCAGGAGGTACTGATCTTCATCCCTGAGTCCCCCACACAAGAGACAGCACACTGAGCCACCAGCACACAGCCAACAGCAGCACAGAGCAAAGCCAATGATGCATCCAACAGGACAAGACAAAGTACGACAAGGCAGAGTAGTATGGGACTTTTCAAGACAAGACTAGATGCGGCAAACCGGACAAGACGTGGTGAGACGGCGAGAATTAAACTTATGCAGGACACGATTGGACAATAAAGTGTAGCATTATGTGGTCAGAGTTCATATTTAATTCTTTCTTTACCAATTGACCTTTAGTTTGGTGGCCAAACTGTTCCATCCATCACCATTAACAGCAGGTTAGGGCTGTAAAATGATAAATTACACCATCTTGCAATAATAAAGTTTAGGGCTGAAATAAAGCAGTTTGATAGTGAACATTTTGTAATGATGATTGAGACGGCTCATGCTACTGGCGAGTGGGAAACTATATACTAAGGGCAGCATAGCTCAGTGGGTAGAGCAGTCTTCCAGTGATCAGAAGGTTGCAGGTTTGATCCTCGGTCCTGCAGAAAGCATGTCAAGGTGTCCTTGAACAACACACTGAACCCCTAAGTGCTCCCCGAGTGCCACATGGTGGTTGTTCACTGCTCCTATACAATAGGATAGGTCAAATGCAGAGAATTGGAAATTTCCCCTTACAGGACTGACAAGGGAACAATTATTTATTTTTTCTAAAGTGATGTTAAGTGTTATAAAACTTTAAAATAACTCTTG
>OMLC01043044.1:0-15461 GCA_900302585.1 Regalecus glesne | reverse complement strand
AAAAAGAAAAAAAAAAAAAGAGAAAAGAGAAAGAGAGAGAGAGAGAGAGAGAGAAAGAAAGAAAAGAAGAGAGAGAGAGAGAGAGAGAGAGAGAGAGAGAGAGAGAGAGAGAGAAAGAAATGGATAGAAAGCATGCATGACAGAGACGAGAGGGAAAGAGATGGATCATTGATAAATTACACAGCAGGCAGCCCCCATTGTGCCTACATCAGCAGGTCTGACAGTCCTTGCCTTAACCATAAAACACAGAGAGAGAATGAGAAAGCGAGTGAGACGAGGAGTGAGAGAGAGAAATAGTGACAAACAAGTCGCTGAACCCAAGGAATCACTCAGAGGGCAGTGAAGAGAGAATGAGCTTCAGCTCAGGAGCTTAGAGGAGAGGAGAGGATAGGGGCTAGAAAATAAATCGCGAACACAGCTTTGAGGATGAGAGAAGGCAATTATGGCTGAGAAGAGAAGATAAGTGAGATCAACTCTGTCAGGCCAACAGTACACTATCCACTGATGTATAGGGGGACATGCCATATGCCTGTCTGATGGCTCACATATGCTGTGTGATTTTGATTGTTTATTATATATCAAAAGGTATGATGGGCTAGAGGTAAAGTCGATAGGATCCCCTTTTACGATTATGTGATTTGAAGTGAGTGTACTCTCACATTGTGCGACTGGCTCAATGGCACGGACTCAGGCACGTTTAAAATGTTCTTGCAGAAAAACAAAAAACCTGCAGTTATATTAATGATGGTAATTTTTGCCTTGAGAACCCCACCTCTCCCGCCAACTCCACCATCAGTGGTGTTAACCTGATTGTGGGGCTTGGTGCAGAGGTCTAAAAACCACTGCATTATTAGTACCTGCTCTGATTTCAGGGTTTTTGCCCATTTTAATCTTGGAGTTTGAGATATTTTCTAGACAGGAGGCTACAACAACTTAAGACTCAAGAGACAGACAAGACAAATTATTCAATCATAAACCTATAAGAGCCCTTAAGTAAATATAATGTCCATTTTTCTATAACCAAAATATTTTTTATAAAATAGCCAGTCTGTTTTAGGAGCAACTAAACTGTAAAAATCAGACAAAATTCCAATGAAATTTACTATCCATAGAAAGAGCCTGCCGACACCATCAGCACATTATTAATGAATCACTATGTCAGTGCAAACACAAACACAATTTTGTAATCGGTGATCTATAAAGGTATATTCTATGTATCCTGATTGGTGCCCATGTTGTGGGGCTGGACACCGACATAGATGGAGCGTGGGAGATTAGGGCCGGACTCCCTTTCCTGACAACCCACAGTGGGGTCAAACCCATGACGCCTGGCTTGTTATTTCCTGACATTAGCGCTCTTACCGCTAAACTGCCATAGCCCCCAAAACCTGTGATCTGTGACCTATATCTATCTTAAAAAACGTAAAATGATGTGCCTACACTGATAGAACATAGAGTTTGATGCTACGCTTCAGTGTACTCCAAAGGGAATGAGAGACAGCAGGTACATCAGTGGTTCAATCAAACGGACCGTTTCCCATCACAGATGTCTTGCTGAATGAGGTACATGACACTTGCAGTAAGCAGCAACAACAATGAGGCAGAGGCTGTGTGCACTACAGATGTCGTCTCATTGGCCAAAGGCTAAATGATGCTTGAGTGAATCAAAACAACTGAACATCTCCACTTGAAATAGACCCTGACCCTATGGTGACAGTACATTTCAGATGATCCCAAAAAAGGTGAATCGGTGTGATTTCATTACCTGGATTATTGAGCATGGATCAGTGCATTTTAGATGGTTTTAAAACACTATCCCTTCAAGACTCTCCAGTGACTGATAGTGGAACGTCTGTGGAGTTTGAACACACCTGTTCCTCCATGCTGCGCTGCTTATCACACAAACCAGCTTAACCCCCACAAAGCTCCCCATCAGCAGTGGAGGCATGAACAACAATAGCAAGGGACAAATGAAAGTCTTAGACATGAGACACAACAATCTATTTCCTCAGTTCAGACATGGCTGCACCATGTGAAGTCAAGATAATTGCTCACATCTAGGAATGGACTGATACATTTCTCCAATGGTATGCCACATTGCACTGTGAGGTTGAAGGATTTCTAACAGTGACACCATCTAATCTACTATCACCATCTGGGGTTTGAGGTTTTTTCGTAGTTAAAGAAAACCACGTGGGCCACGATGGACACAAAGGAAATAAGGAAACACAAGTTGCTTTATAAGACAGAAGATGCTAAAAGAGACAAAGCCTTGACTCTCCTTATCTCCTTGACTCTTGAGACATAAAGTGGGGGGGGGCATGGTAGGTCAGTGGCAGAGCATGTGCCACCGAAATTGATGAGCTAGAAGCTGTGGGCTCAAACCCAGCACAGGGTATCAGGAAGGGCATCGGGCCTAGATCCATCTAAATCCATTCAACCCCTACAATGTGGAGACTAATCGTCACATGTAGAAGAGACCACTCTTGAAACGTAAAACCTTTATAGCTTGTTAAAGTTTAATGAGGTTATTCTTAAATTCATAATTTAGGAATCAGTCAAATGTAATTTTTTCCATATCTGTCCAATGCAGAAACGAAAACTCACATTTTACCTTACCCGGTCAGACAGTACAGGAAAATGGAAGGAAAAAAATTCTACATGCAATAGTTCTTATGGGAGGGGCTGAGGGATAGAAGAATATAAATCCATCTATGAGGCCATCTCTCCGAACCTAGTAATTAAAAGTCATTTACTCTGGTCTACTCGTTTGAAATGAGAGTGAGCATTTTTCTGTATGTAGGCATAACTGTCATACCACGTCTGCATAGACATTTTTCTTTCTTTCCTCAGTAACATGACAATTTGCTGATCTGCAAAGCCTTGTGCATGTCAAATCACTCTATAAGGTCGCACAAGGCTGAACAAATAGGTAAATATGGACTGTCTTCAAACAGTTAAATTGAAAACAGAAAGCCCACACAAGCCATCCCTCTAAGCTAAAGCCTTTATTTGCATGACACATAACAGTACAGTCCACATGCCTGCCCTTGTGAAATTACCTACAGTTGCAGATGACACCCACACACTAGCTGGCAGGGGGGAAAGGCTCTGGCACCCAAAGCCATTTGAATTTTCACATCCGGACACAGCTGAGCTTAACCACAGATCTGCAGTGAAACTACTGAGGATTGTGAGACTAGTTTGATTTAAAGTGTTGGCTCTCTAGCTAGGCTCTGCATGTGAAAGTCAGTGCCTTTCTCACCCGAGACCTGAGAGACTCCCTCAACCATGACATTCAGTTCAGGGGGGGGCAGTGAAATGCACATGACTGACAGATGGCCAACTCACCAGCCCCTATGCACTTGTACATGCACATATAAAAAGACAGATACGCATGGACATGCAAACCACACCGCTGGCATCTCCATTATAACCCAGCATGTCAGTACATACATAATGTTAGTATGTATATTGGAAATTATTGAAAAGCACAAGATTTGAAGATGTGAAATTGCCAAATAGGGGATAATTCAGACACTCAGTGCATGCACTTCGGTTCAGTACACAGTGGGCACAGTGGGATACCTAAATCATCCACTAAACATTTGATTTAATATATATTATACATAAAGCCTAGCATTATAAAGACAATGGCAACAAAACTAGCTAATAAATTGCCTTAACTAGGTTGTAACAGATGTACTTTGGAAAATGTTCACTATTTCTGTGTCCGTTGATTTGGGGATTTGAACAGTGGACTTTCTTCCACACCCGTAAAACACGCCTGTCACAGACGGAGCTAGCCGGCTCCGTTCGCCTCCCCTCCCGTTAATACCACTGGGCTCGTAACATCCAATACCACGGTCATGAACCGCAGGGAGGCGACTCGGAGCTTTCCTTCACATTTGTTTCACCACATACATAAAGAGTCGAGTCATTTCCCATCCTCTGCGTTTCCCGTACGCCCTTAAGTGGCCGCCACCTACTACACCATCTTCCGCCAACGCCACCTGTCTCTCTCATCCATACAGGCTAAATTAGCTCGTATGGCTACTAGCTTGCTAGCAGGGATGAGTCTGGACTCTGGCGAGCCACAATCAAAAGCAGAACCGCGTACATGGTATTGATGTACGATTTATGACCGCTGTAACAATCTAAGGGTGTGTGTGTACGTGTGCATACATATATGTGTGTGTTGGACAGAAAACAAGTACCCATGTCTCCAGCGTCCATTCCGTAGCTGACTCCAATGACAGTGTCCGCATCCTCGGATGCTGTGGCCCCAGACGACGGACTCCCGTCCCTGGCCTCTGACAGCCCAACCGCTCCCTCGGCTGCTGCTTCCATTCAGACTTCCAGAGAAACGGGGTAAACCCGACAGTAAAGCAAACGAAGGCTTCTCGGAACGTATGAGCAATGTGGGTACGAGATTAGATGAAGAATGGCAGTCTTTAATCCGCTACGGTTCCCTCATCCGTGCGGTGGATCTAGACCTGACGGGTGCCGCTTGTTTTGCTCCACCCGCGTAGACAACTGCACTGCAATTGATGCCGCTATAGGCGGACACGGCGGCTCTGTTATATGTCACCCTCTGTGGCGCCCCCAGATGGATGGATGTGTGTAATTGCACTTGTTACATTTAATCCAGGTCCTCCGGTTTGAATCTGAGCCAGGCTCAATTAAAAGATTGATGCTGTTAAGTATGGCTGGTGCTAAATAATTATTGATGTGTCTAAATTTGTTTTTTAACGTCACTAACTTTGATGGCACATACAAATCTCCAGATAGTGGCTAAGATCTGACTGCATGCCGTTGCCAGTGCCTTACACAACAGAGCAGAGTACTCATTGCCAAGAAGCCAATTACCACTTTAGTGCATTCTGATTTATTTGCATGGGTTTCATCATCATCGGTGGTCATTCAGGGTCAAGTATGACTGTCCTCCTTCAAGTGGGCATGGAGGCCATTCCTGGAGCCAGATAATGGGAGGATCCCTGTGTGACAGCTTTTGACATGGATACGCTGATGCACCTGCAGCCACCACATGATCCTTGGAAGGGGGTGGCTACAGTCCAATGGCATGGAGAACCAAGAGGATTTAGGACCACCCTGTTTCAGCTGTCACTGCCCTTGTGACTTGGAAGACATTTTTCTCCAGGTCTGCTGTTGAGGTTTTTTTGTTGGTTTATACTTTTTCTGGCACCTACCCCATGATCTATTGGGCTTGGGTGACTCTACCAGAAGTCAAGATCCAGACAGAATAGTCCTTGGGCTCATTAGTAAGGTTTTCATATCCACATAACTAAAGCTGGGGGGATTTGTTCTCTGCATTTAATCCATCTTATTGTAGGAGTAGGGGGACATGGTAGCTCAATGGTAAAGTGCGTGCTTTGGGAACTGATAACCCAGAGAGTGGGAGGTAAAACCCACCATAGGACATCGGGAAGAGCGTCTGGCCTTAATCCCCCAAGCGCTATTTCAGTCTGTGTCCAGTCCCACAATGTAGGGACTAATCATGGCATGTAAAACAGATCTATTGTATAGGAGTAGTGAGTACAATTGCAGCATGGTGCTTGGGGAACAGTTAGGGATTCATTGTCTTGCTCGACACCTCAAAATGCTTTCTGGAGGGGCCAGGAATCAAACCACTAATCTCTTATTAATAGACAACCCTCCTACCTCCTGAGCTATGTTGCCTAGAAACCAGGGGAGAACATCAATGCACTCCCTCACTATCAGAAATTATGCTGTAGATTCCCACATTTGAGGAGTTATCAGGGGTCAGCACAACCGGAATGCAATGGTTAAACCTCAACCTGAGTTAACCACCTTCTTGATTATATCTCCCCTGCCAGGTAAGTACAGTTAAGTAGGAAGCTTCTCCACCACAGAAAGGTGGCAAGCCACGGTTTACTTTGGTATATCCTGCTCTACTTTCACCGAAATTCAAATGGTATATAAGGTCTAATAAAGTGTAACTTAGTGACAGTTGAAAGTTTATTGGGTGAAAAAACACAATAGGCCCATTCTTGTTAGCAGTATAAAAAGATTAGTAGCCTGAAGTTTTCTATTATCTGAAGCTATTGCAGAGCCCCTTGAAAGGAGGAAGATTTTGACTTGCTTTGTTATTCAATCACATCAATGCTAAAAAAATAGATTTCTCCTGATAACATGTTCAGGACACACTGTATTCATCATCATCACACTGTATTAGAATTATATTTAACATAAAATTGATATTCAAAACTGCAAGGGTCTCTTTGATAGATTTTGTCCTGGAATGAGCGAGGGATAATGCATTCCCATTACTTCATGCTATTGTATGCAAACATATATTGTCTGTTGAATGGATTATAAAACATTGAATCCGACAGTGTTATGTGTAATATTCACTTTCTCTCGGATGTATGAGACATTAAAGACTCCTAATTACACCTCTCATGAATGTTTAAGTGTCATGTACGTTTTAATTCCTGTGTCCTACAGAGAGCAGTGTGATTCATTCTAGTAAACAGAAAAAGCTTGAGAGGATAATTAATGAGTTATTTCTTGATAACTTTAAGAAAGTTTAGAAACTGATTTTATCATTAAGATCACATACAATGAAAAGATAACTATTCATTTAAAAACTCACGATGAGGCATCAAAAATCTCTCTGATCTCATGCACAGAAATAAATGTGTTACTAAAAAGCACAATATACACACTCGTATCTTTATTTGGAACCAAATATTAATTACTTTTATTAGTAAAATTATGCTACTGTCATGTCACTCGTGGACTGTAAGGAGAGTCTTAGGAGAGTTTAAGGCTTCCTCCTCTTTCTCTCCAGTGAAATGACTGAATGAAATGTCAGGGTCCTCCGAGGAGGTTTGCACGCCTTTTTCATCAGGTCTGTCCTGTCCGCCTGGCGGGTTTATAGACAGACCGTCACTGGTCTAGGATGGACCCAGCATCATTCAGCAATACTTGAAGAGATGTAGGAGGAAGGGAAATGGGGATGAGGAGATGGATGAAAATAATACTGATGAGTGAGGCATAACCTGGTCATTGTAGAATTAAAGATATTTGGGGAGATCCTTCTCCAACACCTGAGAAGAAAGACAGAAAAAGCAGTTGCTTAGATTCATTGTAACTGTAATTGAATATAAATTGTTACATGGGATGACGTACAAAAGACAATTCCAAATCTCTCATGTCAAGAGAGTGAAACCAGTGACCACAGATTCCTGCTCTGCATTTCAAGTGCTATGCATCATTCTACTTGAATCCTAACATCTATCACACAGCAATGCACTTAACAAATCAAACCATGCAACACAAACAAATTAAGTTAGAGAGGTAGAGGATGCACGTTTGACAATGGCAGCCATTTTCTAACACCTTCCATAGATATTGTTTGCTGTGTTCGTTGCACTTGTTTGCTGAGGATTGCTAGTGCATGCTAGTCATCTGCCCATCAAAGAATAATAAGCACAGACTTAATTGGCCTGACTTCTTCTTCTGAAATATTGAGTAGGGAGCCATGTTGATTACTTTGTTTCAATTAATGCCATTCATCAACCTCTGGCAATATTTACTACTCATAATATCCTTCTGTAAAGCTGAAACAGCATACATAGCACCTTTAATTACTGATAATAGCATGTCACATAGCTCTTTTATATGGCAATAGCACTTGAATAGCAAGATCGAAATATGGTATCACCTGGTAGCATGAGGGCACATAATGGAAAGCATATTGTAAAATGAGAGACATTTTTAACATACACTGGGATCATCCAAGGGTCCATATCTCTTCACCACCTGTCCCTCTCTGTTGATCAGAAACTGCATGCAGAAAAGCAAAATGAAAACAGAGCAATGCAATGAGCAAAACCTTTAATAGTTATATCTCATGTAAAGATTGTTTTTATATGTATTTATGCATGCTCAATAATTCAGGTAACAAAATCCCAGAAGTTGAATCAGTTCATCTGGACACAACATTTATTAGGCATGGCTCAGTGGGTAGAGAGGTTGCCTGGTGATTGGAAGGTTGCAGGTTCGATCCCCGCACCTGCAGAGAAGCGTGTCGAGGTGTCCTTGAGCAAGACGCTGTTCCTCTAACTGCTCTGCCCTGTGATGGACTGGTGACCCCCACCTTTCACCCAATGAGAACGGAGATAGGCTCCAGTTCCCCCACGACCCGATTTCGGATAAGCGGTTGACAATGGATGTATGGATGGATGGACATTTCCTCACTCATCTAGGTGACTTCATCAGTGTCAGCTGACTGCATGCAGGTACCTGCACTCTTATAAACAATACAGTGACATAACGACCAAAAGCAACGATTGTCTTCATATACAAATTGTCATGACAATTAATTAGAGTTACAATGACAATGTGCACTGTTCACGTAGGATTGCGGAATAGTTGCAATAACATTACTGAAAGCAACACTTGAACTTTGTTCCATCTTCCCCTATGGTCACGAGTTCTGGGTAGTGACCAAAGAAGATCGTGAATACAAGCAGTAGAAATGAGTTTCCTCTGGAATTTATAAGGGTGGTGATACTCACAGTCAGCTGACACTGACAAACTCACGTACGATGAAACGTTTATCTCAATAATGTGTCCAGATGAACTGATTTAATTTTCTTTTACAATGGGTGTGACCACTCGGTCCACATTAAGTGATAACTATTGCTGTGTTACCTTGGTGAAATTCCACTTGACGCTACTGCAGGGGCAAAAACAGAACATGTTACAATACAATAATAACCACTTTCTTGTGTAAATGATTTATGTGTTGGCTAACATTGTAATATTACAAATAAAAACCACCAAATCTCTAACAGTGTGTTTATTCATTATGATAATTCAGAAACATCTGATAACTTTTATAATACCCCATATCATTGGACAGTCATGCATGGTCAGTTACACACCCCATTCAGCTTTGTAAGTGTTTAGTCATTAACATACTTATCGACTGAAGTCACTCGACCATTAACTACTTACTTCCCCATGAAGCCTCTCCCATTGGGTTGATCCTTCAGCCACTTCCACAAGGGATGGGCATTGTCTCCATTGACGCTGATCTTACTGAACAAATCAAATTGTGCATTGTAGGAAAGCGCAAACTGCTTAATTTCAGCTTCACTGCCAGGTTCCTGAGAGGGAAACACAAGAGATTTGACGTTAACAGTCAGTCAGACGCTGAGCCCATTCATGTGCTTTGTGGTTTAAGATTCAGCAAATTGTAAAGGTATTGGTATCCTTTGTTATTCAGTGAATGTATTTCTTAGCAACCCTTCATAAAAAAATGACACTTGTATGCTTAATAAACGTCTCAAACTTTAAAAGAAATATGTACATGAAATGTTTCACTCTAAAATGAGTACTCCACCATTTGAAAATGTACGACCTCTGATGAAATACTTGCTGATATGGAAGTAACGGGAAGTAATTGATGTTATTTGTCACTAACTGGAGTAATGGGCCCTCAATTCATCAAAAAGTTAGTTCATAGAAGAGGATTCTGTTTGCTTTTCTTTGAATATTGAATAAGGGAATTTACATTTTTGTTCATGATAAACTAGTAGCCCATCCGGAATAAATCAGATTGAAACGTAAACTGCTTGGTGTTGAAATTATTTTTTTTAAATGTTTGCTATGTGTAGTTCAGATTTAGTAGAGAATAAGTTAAAAAATCAGGAAAAAAATTGAATAAGTTCCTCTGGTGCAATTTACACTATGGCACGATTCAGTGTACGTCACTGTGAGAAAGAGGCCTGGTATTTGTAAGTTCAAATGTAAATGCAGATTTATATTAGCTACCTGGTTCCCGAACTGGTTGGAAGGGAAGGCCAGGATGCTTAAACCTCTCTCAGAGTACTTAGCGTGCATTTCAGCAAACTGAGAGTAGTTTATTGGGGTTTTGCCTCATTTGGAGGCAACGTTGGTGATGATGACAACATTCCCCCTGGAAGAGAGAAGAGACACGTACATTATGCATACTAAGATGTTGAAACTATATTAGAAAAATGAATGATATAAAACTAGTGTTCAGGAAAGTTAGTCTTGAAATTATACTGTTAATTAAATCCATATATTGCTAAATGTGCCAAACTGAAATAGAGTCTTGAATTTGTAGGACCACTTATGTAACAGATATTTCATTATACACTTTAAATTGTGACCTTGATTTTTGTGAGGCTTCGAGAAAATTCCTATCACACTAATAATACCATTCTATGGATACCTGTATTTTTCTAGGGAAATCAGATTGCCATCAATATCGGTGGCTGAGAAGTCATAAATAGATGTGGCCCTCTGCCAATCCTCTGTTGGGGCTGACTGGAAGGGGGACAGAGAGGAGGGGTAGGGTAGGGCCACAGGGATGAAAGGAATGAGAAGAGATGGAAGAAAAACAATTTGGTGGGACCTTCTTTTCAGTTAATGCCATAGGATTGTGTCCCTAGCTAGACAAATCCCAATGTCCGCATTCATTCAGCTATGCAAATGCCTTGGAGAAGATGAGACACTAACAAAGTACTGTGGCAATCTTTTTCTGATAGCCATGAGAAATGGTAAATTGACTTGTTTTCACACAGTGCTTTCCTAGTCTAGTGACCGCTCAGAGCACTTTACAATGAATGTCTCGCATTTACCGACCCCCATAGCAGGATACTAACCCACTATGTCAGACTTGAAGGAGCAGGCTGTACCACTGAGCCACTGAGACTCACAAGGATTCAGTGTAATAGTTTATCCCAAAAATAATTCCAGTGTTTTATCACCACTAAATAAGACATGTTATGGTCCTTTAGAAAAAGGGGTCCCTTCAAATCAAAAGAAACTAGCTGAACCCACAGAGAAATTACATGTAATGATATGTCCAATACTTCCACCATCCTCTTCATTACATTACATTACAACTAATTCACTTAGATCAAACAAGACAATCACCAAAATAGGAACAATCACTAAACCTAAACTCATACTGTTATCAAATATATCCAAAATTTAGATCTTAATTGGCCTCACCATAGCCTGCAGCAGGACAGAAAAAATGACAGTGGACCCCAACAATTGCATGGCTGCCTTTCAGTAAGGTCCACGCAGAGGGCAGAAAGCAGATGTTTCTCTAACGCTTTGATTGATTCCACCAAACCCTTCGCTGTTGGATCACCCTTCTATAGCTGGTAAAGCCCTTAGGCCTGTGTAAACTGAGTGTCTATTTATAAGGAATGCAAGGGATCATTAACATGACTGTTGGAACATAATACTCCAATAGGTCTCTTTTCTGCTGACCAACAATAGTGACAGTAGTTGCATGTTCACTGTGGTCCATAGTCCACATGGTTTTCACAAACATAAGGGCTCTGTTAAATCTGTCTGTAAGCAAGCTTTGGTATTTGAGACCATGTGGTCAGGGCTAAACTAAATGAGTAAAATTACGCAAAACTAGTAACAAATAATATAAATGAAGCTCTGTTGGAACAGTATTTGGAGAAGGAAAAGCTTATATCAGAGAAACTTGAAGTGTATAAAACCTGCTGGACCCAACATTTAAATGGCTTCGTTTTTACATTTACTGGCAACACTTGCTGAGAAAAGAAGAAGTTTAATTCCAAAACTATTTCAACAGTTAATCACTGTATTCTGTCACTGCTTGAGAAAATTAAAAACAAAACTTTTACTAGCTCATTCAACTTATCTTTGTAGGGAAGTCTTAGGCTGCAGTAGTCTGCATGGCTACCTAGTTGAGTTCTTACCCTATGGTCTACAGAGTGCCATGTCATCTCCTGATGACAAACTTGATAAGGGGAAGGGGATTCACATCTCAGTGGCCTCAATATGAAACTTACACAACAGGGTTTGTATTTTGGCAACAATATAATTTGATGTAGGTAGTGTCAATTCTGATAAATCTCTGCATGTGATGACATGACATATAGTTGGGGTCCACAATTTGGCAACTATACCCTGTCAATACCAAGTGTGATCATCTGCTATTTGCTATCATTTGCATGGATACTGTAAAGTGTAAACCACTTCCAAGAAATACATCATTATGCTATATGTGTTGTGGCCAAACTTGTCAGGACCATAGAGCCAGGACTCATCTAAGACTTCGTACACTTGACACATCAAACTGTTATAATGGTCAAGCAAAGTACATGCTGGTCCAGTTAGATCAACTACTTGCAATGAAGAGGACATTAGTGAATTAATTATAACTGAAAATATGGAAATACTCGCATGTGGTATAGGCCTGTTAAACATGTTAGGTAGCCATTGTGCTTTAGATTAAGCCTAACTACTGAAATCAGCTAGCAAAGGAAGTCATTTTGTATGAGCTTCACTTTCATGTCACCTACAGGAAACATATGCCCGTATCTACCTTCTATACACTTCTGAGAAAAGCACCCCCCACCCCCACACACATACACACCAACACGAAATAGCACAAAAAAATCCTACATATGTTGCGTTTTAATCAATCAAGCTAAAACACATGACGTTTTCTGCTACGCTTGCACGCTGTGAAGGTTAAGCTGTAATCGACACGACCCTTGCCTATTCCAAATCCACAATACAGACGAGTGTAATGACCACCGTCTGAACCACCCAACTCATATGTACCATGTTATAGGCGCATATGTGCATCACCGTTATAAAACGGCATGCCTAACAAAATTATATTACCATTGTAGAAAAATATATGTAAAATACCATCGCCAGTATTGCTCCACTGCTTGCCAAAGTCCCAAATATTAAAAATCGGAAAAGTGGGCTCATTTTGTAATCACATATTACCACGATCTACGCCCCGTCAAGCAGATTGTTATTAAAGGAAGTTACTCCAGATACATTCACCTGGAAACAACGTGACCGCTTGCCACTGCCTGACTGTAACCCCAAATTTAATCTTAACCTTCATATAAGCACGACCTCAACCCGACCCTGCACTTAACCCCTGTAACTAGTCACTATTTTGGAGTATCATGAACAAATTAGAGTATGATAATACCCTTATCAGCCGCATATACAACTCACTGAGATAAATAAAAAGACTGTTGTCAATGATCACATGGTTTCCGAGAGAATGTCGACGGAAGTCTTGCTCTGACGTCAAACCGAAGGACCTCCATTGTAACTTGTGAGCGAACCAAACAAAATTTCCCCAATCATCACAGAAAAAGACGAGGAATTCTTATTTTCTACTTAGATAGAAACCCCAACAAAATCAAATTATGCCACAGAAATAAAAAAATGTTGACGCCATGAACTATTGAGAATAAAATACTTAATACTGCTGACGCTGTTTAATCGTAAAATTATGGTTAATGTGAAGATAACATTTTCTCTTGCGGTCTGAAGCCGACAAAAATCCCAATGACACTGGCTGATTTTAATGAACCACTATTTTTTGGGTAGATAGTAAGCAAATGCTTCTTTCCCCACGTAAATATCTAACTGGGAGTACCCGGGATAGAGCAAGAAGCATGTATTTCTCAAATAATAACATAGACACATAATTTTGTTATTGAAATACGTTTTGAAGAAAAATGTCAGCTGTGCAATCATATAATTTTTCAATAAATAGGACAAAAAACTAGACGTCTTAATCCGATAGCCTATCGGACGTTATGGTAAACCAATGGAAATGCTGGTTATATAAACCTGACATTTTATGTGGGTAACAGTATGAACATTCCACTAATTATAATTCTATGCATTGAATCACTCATTTCAGTTCTAAACATGTGCATGAAATCCAGAACACATTTGAAATCCCTTTGAATATAATAAAGAAATGTCTTTATACATGCTCAATAATCCAAATAGGAAAATCGCAAAAAAAAAGTATGAGCAATTCATCTGGATATAGTGTTGAATGAAAGAAAAGTCTCATAATTAAGATAGGCTACACCTTCACTCTAAGTGTACCTGAGGTATCCTCACCATTATAAACATTAGAGTTGCATAATGACCAACAATCATTACAATTACAAGATGGCCGTTGACTGGAGGTTCAATGGTCATGTCATGAAATGCCAAAGGACGGTCGTTCCTACTTTTACATAGAGGGCCTCTTTGACTCCACCTTTAATGACGTGTACACCCTCATCCTGGTAGAGGGGCCACTGGCCTGTAGATGGGTGCAGACAGTGCTGGCCTGATGTGTTAGATCCTCTGTGTTACCATCCTCTTCGTTGGTTACCGTTATGTTCAAGTCACAGCAACCTTCCCTGCATTTAAACTATATTGGTCTGTTTTGGACTTATAAGTACAATTTTATGTATCAATTAATTAAGTAAATATGTAATTATTATGATTTTAATGAGCCTACACAAAAGGTCACAGAGTGCTCCCTTTGTTTGTGGAAACATTGGAACATATGTCTGTATAGATTTCATAACAAAGGTGAATCAGATGAATCTGCACAAGGTTTAATCATTATTCAGATTCAGCTAAAATGAAAGCAACTGAGACGCGGTTTTTGTAAATACACCTATCAACTGTTCAGGCACCCCCACCACATAAGGAGTCACCGTTTCCAGTAAATGCTCAATTTGCACATGAAATCAGAATTGATTTCGACCATTATTGTGCTGCATTGCTCATAAAGGTGGAGATACCTGCAGTCAGTTTAGACTGATGTCACCTGTATGAGTGATGACACGTTTCTTTCAATAAACGCTGTATTCGGATGAATTGATTTAACTTTTTTGTGTGATGACAAGGATCATCACTAAGTAAAAAAAACGCGAAATGACACAAAAGCAAAGAGCGGTCAAGTGTGAATTTTTGAAGTCAGACAAAATCCAACGCTAACATTTTGCTTCGCAGTCAAGCATTAGCTTCGTATAGTATAAGTGCTATTATTAAAGTAGAACACTGGAGGTCGCTGTTGGTAAAACCCCTTGAGGCTGGGCAGAAGCTTTGTTGAGTAACGTCATCAACATTCGCCAGTGGATGAAAACGTGCGTCGCATCTGCGTCACTAGCATCAGAAGACGTGCTCGTACAAATAAAACCCTAATCTAATAAACATTGTCTCACTCAAAGAGTTAAGAAGAGATGGACGATGAAGAAGAAACATACAGGCTATGGAAAATTCGTAAAACTATCATGCAGGTAGGATTATATCGTACTATTTATTGTACTTTGGCATAATCCCATATATTGCTGCTCGTTTGGCTAAAGCCGCAGCTCCTCGTCGTGTTATTCAGTCTGACTGGGGTTTTAATATATTTCCCAAATGTGTCACAGTAGGTTAGTTATCTGCATTACTGACAACATTTAACATATAATTAAATAAGAGAGTAAAACTACATAACTTGTGATGAATAGTTGAAAAGGGGTAGGAATAAAAAAGTGTATACTTACTACTCCTTTTTCAAACAGGCTACACTATGATTTGTTTATCTGTTTCTCTTTTTGTTGTCTGTTTTTCTATCT
>OMLC01043043.1:0-12890 GCA_900302585.1 Regalecus glesne | reverse complement strand
CACTGAGCTGGAAAGGACCCCCTAAATCCCAGCAGTGCTAAACTCAAGTCTAAGTCAACAGGCTATATTCAGTTGGTCTTACCAAGCGAGTGGTAAAACCGTGTTCATGTGTGTGTGTGTGTTTGTGTGTGTGTGTGTGTCGTCATCCATATGTGAATATTCCCCAAAACAACCACAAACCATGGTGCTGCGTGTGCTCCTCAGTTCTCCAAGTCACTGGCAGAAGAAGAGACGCGTCTCCCACTCCGCTAACATAAAATAAAGCGACCCTGTTAAACATTATCGAATTCCAGTTTCAAAGGTAGGACAATAAATACACGACAGAGTAAAGTTCGCTATGCAAACTCCTTTTTTTTTTCCTTTTTTTTTCTCCCAGCCCGTAGTGTGTTTTGGGAAGTACCGTTAAATCACTGTCAACACTGTCGTCCAGTCACCATGAGCTTTTTCACTCATTCAGTCATATTGACACTCTTCACTTTTCTCTCCCGGTAGATGAGGATGGCGCTGGAAGGGACGGTGTACTGGAATCTGAATGACTTTCACTCTCGAGGACCATACAGCCCCCGGGTTCCACTGACGGAAGCACCAGAGGACGTGGGTGGAGGAGTGCGGGCATTCTGAATAAGAATCCAATGTAGCGACCCCTGGAAAACAGGGAACGAGCCGAAAGAAGAAGTAAGATTTCTATAATATGAATATAGAACTCTATATCAAAATACATAGGGCGTCAGGAAGGCTGTCTGGTCTTTGTCCCCTGCTCTGGGATGGAATGGCGATCTTCCATCCGCCCAATGAGAGCTGGAATAGGCAGCAGCAGATCCGTGACCCAACCTCAGACAAGTGGTCGAGGATGACCTGGCATGCTAACATGTTAGCAGTTAGGATGTGGAACTTGCTCTCGCAGCCACAGGAGAGAAAATCAACACCGATCGATTGATCGATCGATCAATACCTGCGCTGAGGCCTCCTAGCCCTTCCCAACGTCGTGTCATTCACTTTAGGTTAAACTCCCATCGCTTGTCCATCATAAATGTCTAGATTAACAAGCGTATGAGGTGAATCTAGTGCTTTGGGACAACACACTGGCTTTACACAGACATCACCTCAGCTTCCATATCCTGGATAGAGAAAATCCAGGATGGAAGTTTGATGAAAACCGGGAACCACATGGCACATGGTGCAAAGTATCTGTGTTTCCTTAGTGCCACTGTGCAAAATGTCCAATTCTGAGCTGCACCACTGCAGTGCGGGTGACCGTGTGTTCTGCTTTTGCTGCACAGGTTCAGCCTCAATCCGTCTCCCTCGTGACACCGTCCAAACCTCAGCAGCCGCGCTCGCATGAATCGAAGTCTTGCCCATAGACGTCCTTCTTCATGGCTGTGCCGTGTGGGCCATTCCATCTCATTCTGCGGCCAGCAAGCCGAGCGTCATAGACGTCATGCTTTGTTTGAATTGCATGTTCAATGATCGTAAATATCCTTTATCACTCAGCATGGCTCTTGTAACAGCGTGAGAACCTATTAATGTGAATCTCAGAAATGCTGACCGGAATGTGGGACAGGACAGCAAAAGATAGAGTTTGCACTTTAAACCTTGGGTGTCCACCTGGGTGTTGTCCTCACCGTGACGGAAAGGCCCAAGAAACAACATCTCGGCCAAATGAAGCTTGTTTTGCAGGTTGTGTCACATCCTCAATGGTTCAACAAACACAGACTCGAACGTGAGAGTTCCATTCTTACTTGAAAACTGTCAAATTTTTCTTCTGGTTTTTTTTTGCTTTTTTTGGCCCCCAGCGAACTCTCGTGGAGATTGATCGGATTAAGATAAGAAATGCTTGCTTTCATCGCCGTCGCCGTGGAACAATGAAATTAACTCTCGGTAAATCTGTAAGAGAGGCCTCGTCAGAGTCGATACTGAAAGCCTGCTAAAAGCTTAACAAATACGAGGCTCATCCTTTATGGGGAATAGACATCATATTCTGCACTTGTTTGCCTCCGACCGGACATCCTCAGCAAACAAGCCGACAGTGGTTTCTCCTCTAATGCAGGGTGGGCTTGTTTGAAGAGTATCCTCTATTTGCTTACACGGAGCTTGACAGTAAATGTGAACAAAACCTGTTTACAGGTGTCACTCAGAGCACATTTACT
This sequence comes from Regalecus glesne, assembly GCA_900302585.1. Lineage (NCBI taxonomy): Eukaryota > Metazoa > Chordata > Actinopteri > Lampriformes > Regalecidae > Regalecus > Regalecus glesne. The sequence continues at coordinate 10,743 of OMLC01043043.1, read as the reverse complement.
CCTGTCAGGGTGTGTGTGTGTGTGTGTGTGTGTGTGTGTGTGTGTGTGTGTGTGTGTGTGTGTCCATGAGAGGAAGAGAAAGAGGAAGAAGAATGTGGATGTGTTACAGCCAAGATTCAACTTTAACAAGCTCTATTATCTGTCACAAGTTGACAGAAATCCCTCTTCAGCTGGGCTGACTCATCCGACCACACAGTGATTAATGATGATGAAATGAAAAAGGAACAAGATATCAGAGACACTTCAACATGCTTTCTGAAGGAGCCGGGGATCGAACCAGTGACCTTCCGATTATTAGTCATACCAGTGTTGCGTCCTGCAAATTGCATTTTATTCTTTACTCACAGCATCCATCGCACATCTGTGTTGGGAGAGAGATCCCTCCTCTCTTGCTTTCCCTGAGGTTTCTTCCTATTTTTTTTCTCTCTGTTAAAGGGTTGTTCAGGGAGCTGTTCATTATCCGATGTGAGGATCTAAGGACAGGATGTTGTGTTATTGTAAAGTCTACTGAGGCCCATTAATAATTAGTGATGATGGGCTGTTCAAATAAAATTGACTTGACCTGTGGTGATTTATTAAGATGCTTAATATGGCAGAGGGAGTGAGGGACTTTTTTTGTTTTGTTTTGTCGCTAGGTGTTTTTCTTGGCCCGGGGGACTCTCTGACAGGCTGATGGGAGAAACTGAAAGGAATGGTGGACGGGGTGAGATGGGGTAATGAGGGAGGGGTTTTGTAGTAGCTCACCGAGTGTTCAACTTGGATAGTGGAGGTTTGACTGAGCCTGTTGTCTTACTGGTCTGACTGGTGAGCTGACTGGTGTCGCTTTGAGCTCTTTGGAAGGTCTCGAATCTGTTTGGAAATCACACGATATGTACTAATGGGGAATACAATAGGCCTCTTACAGTATGCTAGTGAAGTGTGAATGCAGAGATGTTTTATTTTATCCATCCATCCATAATCCATCCATCGTCAACTGCTTATCTGAAATGGGGTTATGGAGCCATACTGGAGTCTGTCCCAGCATCCATTGGACACAAGGAGGGGAAACACCCTGGACAGGTCACCATTCCATCACAGGGCTTTGAGCAGTCAGGGGCTCAGCGTCTTGCTCAAGGACACTTTGATATGCTTTCTGCATGGGCTGAGGATCGGACCACCAATCTTCAGATTACTAGACAACCGCCCTACCTCCTGAGACAAACCCAAACCCAGCTCAGATAATATAGCACAAGCCGATGGAGATCATTCATGTTATCTTATCACAGGTATAATGCCTTTCGGGTCAACCACGTTTATTGTAACAGAAGGAAAACGAAGTTTCACACCAAATATACAGTTAACAGCATGCTTTACAAAGGAACAGCTGAACATGGAATCCATGAGAGCAGCTGTGAAGCTACAAATATTTCCAAAAATTGAGCAAATAGATTGTCTAAATGATTCAAAGCCTTTACGTAGGGATGAGGAATGCAGCAGCCATCATATCAGCTCTGATCCTTGTGATGCTGGATAAGCAGTTGATGGTGACATTACTTTTTTCGAGTTTATCTTTATAAACTGACACAGCCAAGACCCCTTTAGATGGGGACACATGTAAAGCGCTGGATGCCATACCAGTATTCATGGACTTGCGCCCATGCCTGTCACCAGTACTTCAGAATACTGAAGTATACTATAATGGTCATAAAATATAATGCATAATATGATATAATTGAATTATACTTCATCATATTTAGTATAGTGAAGTTCAAGGCTATCTTAAATATTAAGGCACAAATAAAATTCCTACATAGCAATGCAAGATACACTGATTTTCTAATGTTTTACTGCTTAGGTGCCTATGTTGACCTGCATCAGGTTGCTTGGACAAAAAAGCGTCATCTAGTGGTGTTTGAGAGTAGCGCAAGTTGAGGACGTGAGAGCAAATTCTTTTTTTTCATTTATGTTTTTTATACATAACCATGAATTACATGAACTCAAAATATTTTCAAGATATTTCAAGGAGCCCATATAATCATTTCATGTACATATCTAATCCTTGCTCTACATTGTGCCATGTGGTCAGGTGGCGTTAGTAATCAATCCGTTCACCTCCATTGTCCACTTACATGACCGAAGTTTGCATCGCCCTGTGTGCATGTAATCCCATGTTTCTCAACTCGTCATTCATGCACTATAACTACATGAAGTGTTGTAAATTCTGGAATGCGATGTTATATGCAAAACATGTACATTGGGACCTTGTGGGCGGACTTTAGTCTATGCTTACTCTCCATTCGCTGTCCGCGCCGTCAGTCAGCGTAGTGGTTCGGTGGAAATACGCTGACTGACGGTGCAGGCAGCCAATAGGGAGTGAGGAATCCGACTCGTTACGCGGATATGTTACAGCAGGCTGCGGACATACAGGAAGTGGCAGTGGCGTCCTGCTGATTTCCCTCTCTGACAACTCAACTTAAAACATTTAACTAAATCCTGGTCGCGGCTTCCTATTGCAACCTTTTCCATCACATTTTGTTCCCCCAGAATGGCTTATCCAGGATACGGAGGGGTACGTATGTGTGTATGCGTGTTGTCTCGGCGGTGTTAACAGTGGTTACATAACAAGCGTGGGCTTCTTCCTTCCAGATGAATTCCGAAAATGGGAGGGTCAGACATGCGAGATGTGTACAGGACAAGATGTACGCGTCGATTACAGCCCCCTGTGTTTTAAATGTACATTATAAGTGTTTAACAGGTAAATCAGGGGGTTTACGTGGGTGTCGATGTTGTTTGGTGACCCAAATAGCTATTTTTTTGTAACTGGAAGGCCGTATCGGTTGTAGTTGCCCCGGGATATTAATAGCCGACGGAAAGGGAAGTTTCTGGTCGCAACCATTCAGTAAATTATGTTATACCGTCAGGAATGAAAACATGCAAGGGACAATCTCGGGTCCCAGTATACATACAGCATAATACTATAAAGGCCCCAAATATCAAAATGGTGAAGGGGCTCCACTTATTGTGCTGACGGCAAAAGTGCAATACTGTGAAAAAATGCTGTATTATATGCAATGGTGCAGGACATTAGTATGTAGAATTGAGTAAAGAATCAACAGTGCTGTGACTGAAGATTCTGCATGAAACGCGTACTCTTGCAATGATTTTAGAGATTATTTTAGATTATTATTGGCAAAATGTAAACTGAATCATCTTGCCAATAAACCCATCTTTTAAATTATCGTTGGTGGGCTATCTGAACTAACCCCCTAATACTAATCGATTTACTAGTAGAAACAAATCCTGTAATATACATTCTCACACACACACACACACTATTCAGTTTTACTCTGTGGCAGTATAGGTTGGGGGAGGGAGGGTGGTTATCAAGAAATTCATGGACTTGTGGTTCGATACCCAGCTAATGCTGAAAGTGTCTCAAAGTTTCCTTATACAAGACACTGAACCCCTCATTGCCCCCATGGCGCAATATGCTCTCCGTCCTTATACAATATGATTGGTTAAATGTAGGGAACCCCTTTTGTAAAAAGTTTCTGATTTTAAGTACATAAGTAACTTAAATACTTGACTCTGGCTTTCTCTCAAATCAGTATGGAGGACCGATGCCAGGTATGCCACCTCAGGGGATGCCACCTCCAGGAATGCCAGGAGGGCCAATGGGAGGTCCTATGGGACAAATGGGAGGTGCACCATCCCAGGGAGGGTATGCCCAGTATGGAGGAGGCTATCAAATGAACTACGGAGCGCCACCAGCAGCTGCTAATGATCCAATGTGGGGTTATTTTACTGCCATTGCTGGCCAGGTAGGGTTAAATGTGATTTGTGTTCTCAAATTCTGTTTCTAAAATGGTGTAATAAGGTGTTGGGATCAAAAATCATAACTTGTGAAATAGTTTTCACATTTTGTAATCAGTGATGCATGATCTATTATTTATATCCTTTTGAGAGAGCATTTTGATGAGTTGCTACCATTGTAAACATTTGTCTTGTTACTCCAATGTGAAGGAATGTCATGCTATTGTCAACCCCTTATCCAAAGTCGGTTTACAGAGCGCCTTCAACTTATCCCAGTGTTCATTGGGTAAAAGCCAGATAAACACTCTGGACAGGTCACCCCATCCCAACATGCATATATGTGCACTTTCAATTAGAAGAGTTATCAATTTGATGTCATTGTTTTGACTATGGTGCAGAATTCATGTTTTGTGTGATTTTATAGTCCCTCTCACATGTTCTATTCACATGTAATCCCTAAAATAGGAAAAGTAGACTATTACATTTTAGACGATTATTTGTCTCTTTAGAGGTAACTAACTAACTGAATCTGACTAACTGAATAAAATAACTGAATCTCATTGATAGGATGGTGAGATTGATGCAGAGGAACTGCAGAGGTGTCTAACTCAGTCTGGTATTTCTGGCAGCTACACACGTAAGTTCACTATTCTCACTTCCACCAGGCCTTGTAATAAACAGGTACAGGTTCCTTACAGTTCCGTGATGCACTTGCATCAATAACTTTTGATTTTCTTTGAGTGTGTTTTAATATGACTAGTGATGAGAAAGCACCAAAAAGAGCGTTTTTTTGATTTGTAATTAAATTTGGGGGATTATAACATTAAGTCTCCCCAAGGGCTCCATAATCTCTGGATGTAGTTCAGCAAAATAAACGTTAAAACTTAATAATAGAAGGTCTATGTCAACAGTAATGTTTTAGTAGCATGCACACAGTCAAGTCAAACTTCCTGTCTCAGAAAGCGTGTGGTTGCCTCTTTCTCTTCACAGCAGTGATGCAGACCCCATCCGGTTCACTTAAAAGTTTTTACTTTCACTTCAATCTGCCTTAAGCGGTTTGAAAGAATATTGTCCTCTATGGTTCACTTGGGGCTTTTGGTATTGTTTGGATGCATGTATTGGATGCAAGCTTCTTTTTTTCCTTATTACCACCAAAAACTTGGGTAACTTGTACCCTTCATGGTGTTATTTTACTGGCTATTTGAGACTCTGGTAGATTTACTGTTAACTGTTGATCACGTGTACCCTGTTAGGGTCAATACTCCTGCCCCTGAGCAAGGACTGGAGTTGGTCCCTGGGCACTGCAGCTCCTCACTGCTCCTATAGACTAGGATGGTTGTGATGCAGAGAACACATTTAGTTGCATGTATGTATGTATTTATGACCAATAAATAAAGCTTTTTCTTTTCCTCTATTAACAGCTTTCAGCTTGGAGACATGTAGGATCATGATTGCAATGCTGGATGTATCCTTTCCTTGTGGTCCGGCCCTACATGGTGGTGGAAGCCCTCCAGCAGGGCACTAATTTTGCAGGTAGTTCAATGTTAATGCAAGGCAGCATGCATAGGCATACAGGAAGTGATGCCATCTTGAAACAAACCCCATCCCTGTTGACTGTGTTCAGTGGGAGTGATTTTGTTTGTTGGCCTCTGAATTTATACTTAAAGTGTGATGTTAAGGACACGGCTTCTTGTTGCATTAACAATGCCTCGTAAAAGCTGTTCACACAGTAATGCCAAGGCATGTACGTGACAGCTGGTTGCTGAAAACACCCACAGAAATGAACACACACCATTTTGTTTCACTGGGTTTTCATAGCCTAGCGCCGGTTTGAATTGAACCCAAAGCGTGAGTTATGAAGTCTTTAAAGACTTATCTGATGAGCCCATCCTTATTGGGTATTAAGCCTTAATCAAACCCTCACTAGAGAGACTTTACTGGCAAGATGGGTTTCAACGAGTTCAAGGAGCTATTCAGCGCCCTGAATGGCTGGAAGTCAAACTTCATGATGTTCGACCAGGACAGGAGCGGCACCGTAGAGCCCCATGAGATGTCACAGGCCGTCAGCGCCATGGGTGAGTCTCTTAATAGCTGGGCATGAGAGAAATGTTGTAATGACACTCGCAACTAATCACATTCAGACCATTTAACAACATTCAAACAGATTAAACCCCACTTAGTTAGGATTGAATCTGTAATGGATGATTGTCTCAGGGTTTGTCGTCCTCTTTGTCACAGTCAAGGGAAGGGAGAGGGATCGACTGCTGCCAGCAGATTGAAGACTTTCAGTTTAACCCCCACATAAGACAGTATGCTGCGAAAGTGGAAAACATGTAGTCAGGTCTCATGTTTGAAAGCATGTATTGGCTAGTATCAGCGTTATGGCCCTGGGGTCAGTGCCAGTCCTTCCTCATGCAGCTGTTCACGTGGCTTTCCCCTGGCCCAGGGATGAGCATGTTAAGTGAAACTGAAAGTCTCAGTCACCCTTTGTGTGTGTGAAAGACGGTTCTGTGTGATATCTCCCTGTCTTATGCCTGAGCCTGCTGGTATAGTTCTCAGCCTGCCCTATCACACTGATATGTATATATATATATGTGTGTGTGTGTGTGTGTGTGTACACACACACAACCACAGAATAACCTTGATGATACACACACCTGCTACACCCTTTGTAAGCAGCATACAAACAATTTACTACAGCTCTGATGTCCTCCATGTACCTTATCACCTCCTGTACTTCCCTCCCTTGTTGCCCTATCCTGACCATAGCTCGTCAGGACCAGAAACCTGCATTCAACAAATGACTACACAAGATATCCTCACATATCCCCTCTTTGTCAGATCTACTAAACTGCCCTGCTCTCTGTATCTGACCCTTCCTGCAGGGAGCTTATTAAACATCTTTGACTCACATTTTTCTCAAGACTGACTCATTTTCAGATTTCCACCTCACAGGTGTCCTTGAGCAAGACACTGAACCTCTAGCTGCTCCTTGCCCAGTCTGCCTGCTCACTGCTCCTGTACAATAGGATGGGTTAGATGCAGAGGGCAGAGTTTGTTCCATGCATGTTCAGTGACGTCCTTTTGTCACGAGAGGGTCTCTCCTGTTGCAGAATTAGGCGTCCGTGTGACCTTGCCTCTCTGAACGCTTAAGATCTAAGATGTGAGAAACTTGGGAGGAAGTTCATCCGTCTGCTTTGTCATCTGTGTGATAGGCTACAGGATCAGTCAACAGGCTGTGAATGGAATCATCAAGCGCTACAGCAAAGGTGGACGAGTCTACTTCGACGACTATGTGGCCTGTTGTGTTAAGCTCAGGGCTCTCACAGGTATGAGGCAGGATAAACCCAAACCTTGGCTCTCTTTTCCTGGTATTCAGTGGATACCTGAACCAGAGTGACCTCACATATTCGGCTTAAAGACCATTTGTGAAGAGACGTGTTAGATTTTTACATTGCTTCCTACCCTCATTACCCTGCACTTTGAGGCTGAAATAGCATTACAAGGTGATTCTGAATGAACAGGTGCGTAGGGATCCTGACCCATCCGCTGCGTGACCCCCTGTCCCTTTTTGCCTTGCACAGATAACTTCAGACGGAGAGACACTATGCAACAGGGAGCGGTCACCTTCCAATACGATGATGTGAGTGTCCCCCTCTGCAGCCCTCTCCTCTTCCTGAGATACTCTGTCCTGCAGAGGTTTTTCTATTCACTTCTCAACTTGTCTGATTTATAAATATATATACTGCTCACACTTGATTTCTCTCTCCTCTGCCCCCCCCCCCTCTCTGACTCTCCTTACAGTTTATCCAGTGTACAATGTCCATTTAAGTGCTGCTGTCTTCTACACCGTAAAGATCAGGGCAATTAACTAACCAACCCTCGGTGGTGTCTGGACCACCGCCTCAGAGGAATCACAGACGGAGGCCAAATTTATTACTGAAATCGTTTCTGAGCCGCGGCGGGAAAGTACCTATTGCTTGTTTGCTTGCTGCAACGCTTAATTCTTAAATGCCGCACAAGGATGTGCCGAACATGTATCAAGATGTAGAAAGACACTGCTAGAAGTACCTGCTTGCATAGTGAAGAGTTTTCTCCAAAATTTGAGTCGCTCTGCCCCCTCACAAGCTCGACCATTGCCAAATGCAGATCACGTTGATGTTCTAGGTGAGGCAGGACCCGGCCTCCCCCTTGGAATGAGGGTCATTTAGTAAAAGGCGGGCACGTCCTAAAGGGAGACACTTGGGTCACATGTTTGGAAACTGACCCGAGTCGACATCGTAGTTGAGACCTGACGCAGCAGAACTTAGTCGTGTACGTCACTGATTTACACGGCGGCACCACAAGTGTTGTCTGTTGGTGTGGACGTCTCTGGGCCGTCTCATTCACCGTGTTGTCTCCGTCACTACCTGCGTTCACTGTTCTGCTGAGTCGGGTCTCAGCTGCGAGACCCCATCTCCTGCGGGGCTAGTGTGATCAGACTCTGGAGACCGGTCCGGCTTGTGAGGCTGCTTGTGATTTATCTTAAAGGGAAGAATGAGTTGCCTGACATTTACGATCCGTAAAACGTGCAGTTGACCAAGGACTCGAGTTCTGTGCCATCTTTTGTAACAGGAGTTTGGTGTTGGCACCAAAGTAAAGGTGGCAGTTCTCACCGATGGTGGACTTGTGATTTTGGAAGGAAACTCTTCCACTGCTAGTGCTAAGTGAACTGGTTGTTTGTATTAGGATCTAGATAAGGGGTTGCTAGGAGGGTGTGGTTTCTGTGACATGCCTATTGTGCCATTATAGTCTATGAATGTATGGTCTGTATATTAAAAACCACTGATATTTAACTTAAAGAGTAATAACATCATGTAGAGCAGATAACACGTCGCAATTAACTTCACACTGAACACCTCTTCCGATCCGAGGCCGACGCATTTCCTACCGCTAAATACTGCCTGTTCACACGCAAGTCAAATATGTGCCCATACATGTATTCTATTCACTCGTGTACCCCATCCCCTTTATTTTACCCGCGTGGAGAAACGCCCTGTCGAAAATCACGTGTTTACGAATTTGATTATTTTGCAAACATGCACAAGGTCATTCAGCCAAGGTCATTCAGCCAGACATCACGCTGACACAGATATGCACTGCTAGCCATGCTTAAATAGGGTCCGGAGGCATGTTGCCATCGAGCTGTATGGCTGCTGTCCATCCTGTCCTCGGCAGAATGAGAGCCAAGAAAAACCACACATCCGCTTTATGGACGTGCAAACTCGTATTCTCGTATTTCAGGACGAACCTTGGCTGAGAGCTTTCAGTGTTTTAGGTTGCAAAGGATTATCCTCAAATGATCATATTTTGTTATTGACAATAAACTCATTTTTATATTCAGTCTGCATTCTGTTTATTAATTTGTACAGTTGCGCAAATGCTTCGTCTTATTTACACAATATATTTCTTTAAACAAAAGTCAGGAACGGAAACATTCAAATCAGCTGTTAAGTGTTGCATTGTATAAAATACAGTGGCAAACGTTTAAAAAATGCATAAAAACAACTGGTGAACAGCACTAGATTTATAAAGTGAAACATCCAGTACAACAAAGTTTTCTAATATCTGTGCAAAAGTCTGCAAACCTCGCCGAGGCTTCCATAGACAGCTCCTCAGGCGTTACACACGTTAAGTTAAGTTTCAGCAGGAAATGAAATAAAAACTTGTTGTTCGTCGGTGGTCAGGAGAGAAAGCGTGTGTCAGAAACCCTCCAGGCCGAGCTGGAGTCGGGCTGTGTTGTTCTGGCTCGGTATCCGGTTCTCTGGTGGTTACTGGGGTCTTGTGTCCGGCCTGTCCTGAACACGGTGTGCCGGGAGTGACGTCTCCCATCATCTGAGCTCCGGTTTTGTCTGGGACGAGTTAGGAAGTCCATCTGTTAGGGAGGGGTCTAGAATCCAGATGCGAGAGTTCTGCTTTTACACGTCACCATCAGTCCCCACGCTGGGTGGTGGGGGTGGACAGGGATGTAGATGGAGTTTGGGGGATTAAGGCCGGATCCAGGCGTGGCAGTAGAATGGGGCTCAGGTTTGCCCTGCATGCTGACAGTCGGTCAACACCGGACCCGCTTTCTCTGCAGAAGGTGAAGGGAGTGTTCAAGGGTCGACGTGTGACGCCATACATGAGCAGACTGTGTGAAACATGGCTGACACGTCGACCCAGAGCGCCGGCGTCCGTGTGACGTCCAGCTTCACGCGTTGTGCGATGTGCTCATCTTCTTGCTACATTGAGGAGGTGGGTTGTATTGACCACCACCTGTGCATCATCAGCATCCTCCTCCTCCTGCCGCCAGGCCACAGCATCCCGACATCAGCGGCGTCTCCCAACACAGATAAACAAGGTACATAGAAAAATAATGGCAAATCAAAAACTTCTGTTTAGAAAAATAGCTTCAACCATTACTTCTGAACCTCCCTCTGGGTGAGTGGTCACCTCCCCACGGGGATGGATATGACACAGTCGGTCCAGACCCATCTCGGTACAACGTGGTCAAGTGCAGACTCCATGCGGCGCGTGACCGCGTCCGAGTCGTTGTAGGCGTGTTTCGATGAGATGGACTACTTGGTTTTGGTCATGCAATTACTTGTACATTTTAAAGTGAGTCCATACATTTACATCTGGGATGGTGAGAAGCTCGTTTTGCTGCACCGGGCACACTTCCGGGTCTCTACGTGGTTTATAAAGGCCAGAACAGGCTAGTGGAGCTAAGGCTGTAGAAGGCTGAGGTCCTCACTGGTCTGAGAGCGTTAGCATATTGTGTTCTGGACTTCACCGGTGACATGTGTGTTCTCATCATGGCGTCCTCCTGCCCCCCCTCATTCAAAAGATCTCACTCTGTAAGACGATGGAAGACCTTAAGCATGCATGAACAACAGAATCGAGTCAAAGCCCATCGTGTGGAATATCCATATA
>OMLC01043040.1:16403-29034 GCA_900302585.1 Regalecus glesne | reverse complement strand
CACATATGCACCCACACACACACACACGCACACACACACACACACACACACACACACACACACACACACACACACACACACACACACACACACACACACACACACACACACACACACACACCAAAATAAGTCATGTTGTCAAACCAACTGAGGCTATTTCTGCTTGCTTAGCCTGATCACACACTAAATACAAATCAAAACCAGAAAGACCAACGCTAGGTGAGCATTAACAGATTCAGCATGTTTAGCATGCTGCGGGTCAGTGGCAGTGATCACATGTGGGGGGTTTTATACAAACGCAGCCAAACAGCACACAATGAAAATACGAAGGAGGGACGGAGGTTGCGCTAGCCGCGGAGCTAACAGAAGCTGGCCAGCCGACTTGGACAAGTTTGAAAGCAGATCGCTGATAATGACGACAAACACACCTTGTGTTTGTCCATGTTGTCCATGTTGATCGCTGATAATGACGACAAACACACCTTGTGTTGTCCATGTTAAAAAACACACACCTTGCCACACATGCAGGAGTTCAAACGCATTCCGTTTGGGTTATAGTTAGCGAGATGGCTAAGTGGGCTAAGCTAAACTCTTCTTTAATCGCTGGATTTCTTTTTTTTTTGCTGGCAAACGTCAAACGCTCAAGTTTTCATGTATTGCAGGCGTCGACAGGGGCCAATGCGTCTCTGCACAGATTTAGTCAAACAGATGAATAGAAATAACCATACCTCTGTTTCTAACAGAGCCGAAGACGGGAAGAACCAGATATCCAACATGTACTAACACCATCCTGGCTCCTTTGTTATCCGGGGCAGCCTGCGGGACAGATGGTCCATGGAAATGGTCCCCTGCAGCCCAGCACATTCAAACGGCACAGGCTGCTCAGCTGCCCTGCGGACAAAGGAGGAGTAAGCCAATCAATGAGGACCACTCTGAGAGGCTTATTACCGAGGCACCGGCTGCAGCCAATGGGATCGGAACCGGGCTTCCCTTACAGTGTGTGGTACCAAGAGAACGTGTGTGTTCGACTGGGCCCCTCGACTCAGTGAAGTGACCCACGGACAATAATAAAAATAATAATAATAATAATGATAATAATAATGATAATAATAATAATAATAATAAAGTTTTGGGGAACAAGATTTCTAATGATTATCCAACTTACCATTGAGAATAAATCGTCTTTACCCATGATCTATGACCCAGGTAAGGAAATCGCAAAGAAGGTGATTCAGTTCGCGTGGACTTAGAATAATGTTTCATCGCCCACACAAGTGACGTCTCTGGTCTGAGCTGACTGCAACGTCCCCACCCTGACAGACAGCATAGTAGTCACAACCACCCAAATCAACCGTGGTTTCATATGCAAGTTGGCTTTGACAAGAGGATGAGGATGGTGAATACTCAGACTGTAGATGTCACCTTTATGAGTGATGAGACATTTCTCAATTAACTCTGTGTCCAGTTGAACTGATTCAACTCGTCTGTGATTTTTTTTTCTTTCAACCGGTTTATGAGGGACATTTACACTTTCTCTGGCATGATGAGAAGAAGATATCTGATGGGGAACGACGTGAATGGTAACCTGTGGAAGTGTTGAAGAACGTTGATGAAGAAAGGGAAGGAAAACAGTCAGATGACGGTGAATCTCCGTCGACTCCAAGTCGATGCTCCCCTAGCGGCCCGTAGGACCAACACCACCATATCTTTAGCAGCCACTCCCTCAAGGTAGGTCGTGTTACCACACACGACTTTTGCAGAGCTGCATGGGAGCCCCATGTAACTGACATACACCCTTTCTTCTTCTCATCATGCCACTTGTATGTCTTTGGTCTGGCCTCACTGCAGGCATCCCCCCCTTATGAACAATACAGTTACATGACAAACACCAAATAATGGTTTCAGAGCAAATTGGTTATTGACTGCACATCCAGTGGGAATGGGTATTATTCACAGAGGACTGTGATTGGAAATATTCCCCAATGCTCTGTGAAAATATTCATTATCACAGTCAGACTGAAGATGTCACCTGTCTGAGTGACGGGATATTTCTAAATAAACTTCTCATCCAGTTGAACTGATCACCTTGTTTTTGTGAGCTTGTAGATGAATTAGCATACAGCTGATGATCTGTGCTGAGGGTGTGCAGCTAGCCAAAGGGATTTGGGTTGGGGACAAAGGCCAGGAGGGATTCCAATGCTGCAGCACCTCATTGTCATCTTCCATGTCCCTCTAGCAGCAGGTGTCATGGTATGACCTCTGACCCCGTCCCTTTTGTGAGTGAGGAGATTGCATTGTTCATAGTAAGAGTGCTGTCTAGACCGTGTGGCCATAGATTCATGGGAAACAATGAGAGCCAGTCTTGCACCCATCACGGCATTCGTTTAAATTCACACACACACCTGACACACAAAAACGAGCCAGGTGTTGCAGGTTTGAACTAACTGCGTCAGGAAGGGCATCCAGCCTAAATCCTTCAAACTCCATCTAAGTCCATGTCCAGCCCCATAACATGGGGAGTAAACATGACCAGTAAAACTGGATCCTAGTCATGCTGGACCCTATCCTAACACTTATTGGGCCAAAGGAACGGAAACACACCGTACATGTCACCATTCCATTGCAGGGTCTGAGCACGTAAGGGTTCAGCATCTTTCTCAAGGATACACTTTCTGGAGGAACCGGGGATTGAACCACCAATCTTCCAATTACTAGACAACCACCTTTCCTCCTGAGCTATGCCGACCCTTGTGCATGAAAAAGACGTGTTTCCAGCAGTGAAGTTCAGAAGGCACAATAACGACAGTGGTCATTCAGGTATACTCTATTTATTTAGTTTTAAAATAGTTTGACTTTTGATCTACAGACAATTTCAAGTATATCAAGGATTTGCAGAAGCATAAAAATATCAAAACAGTTAATTCAAAATACTGAGAGAAAAAAAAGAAAATAACAGAACAATGGTTAAAATAAGTAAGTCAGTTTATTTATATAGTACTTTCGAAAAACACATGGTTACAAAGTACTGGCAACTGGGATAGCTGAGCTGAGGTTAAAATGGGATGAAACATGCAAGGTGCAATCATAGTGCCCTATCTTATAGCAAACCACTATCAGTAAGAAAACGAGTCAATATTTGACTCATCTTCACCATAACTATACAAAACAATGGAAAAATAGATTGACTTGTTTTGCATGCAAGAGGTCTGAAAAAAAAGAACTGTTAATCAGGGATAGCTGCATAGAGAGAGAACTGGCCAAATTGAACATCCAAACATCAACAATCTGGAGTTTAAAAAAAAGTATTCACACAGCAATTTTAAAACATGTGCTTTGAAAATGTAAGGTTAAATATTGAAATCATAAACCTCTCACCAGACCACCCCTGCATGTTGACTACATTGATGTCTTGTGTTGATTGGGTTTGGTCTCCCTTTTAAGTAATTGTGTTTTTTTTAAAGATTGGTCTATCTAAAAATCTGTTTTAAAAGATTTGTTTCAAAATAAATGAAAAATGTTTCGACAATTTGTTTAAAAATGAAAGAAAACAGGTTAAATAATTTGTATCAGAACAAAAGAAAAAAGTTTCAATAATTTGTTTCCAAGATGTCAGGCCAGCCCATACAAGATCGGGTTTTGTACACAGCCTTTATAAAATCTTTTTCCACAAATGTTTCCATCTAACTTTAGGATAAATTGAAAGCAAATAATTAAATGATGAAAATAAATAAGGGACATATTGATCTGATCTATGAGAATAAAAGCTTGAAACCTTGAACCTTGTATTTGGATCTTTTGTTCAGCAAATACATTTCAATCACAATTCGTTCACATTTTAATATATTAAATTTGGATGCTATTTTCAGGGATTTCGTTTTTTTTTGACTTTCCATCAAACTTTAACTCCATATCAAAATTCACATGAAAATAAATAAAAAAATGTAAAAATTGGATGGAGACACATTCACTGATATGGAAGCCAGTCTAAAATCTGACTAGAGACCAGGTCAGACTAGCAAAGTCCTTTGTTTTCTTTGTGTTTACTCAAGCTGTGTTTATCAATATAATCAAGCCATAAAGCAAAGGTTTATAATTTATAGAGAAAGAAGTGTTCAACCACAAGAACCTGTTGAATGACTTCAGTTGAATGATCAGTTGAATGACGGGAAAAAACAAAGCCTGATATTACAAACCCAATCCAAAACCACAAAGGACATCACAAAGTTGACTTCACAACTACAACTTCAGACATTGCAAGGTTGATCTGGGTCAGAAGCCTGTGAAAAAAACATTAATATTCAGACTTATTAAGCAAATTCAGTTTAAAGAAATACACCAGAAAACAAAATTCAAATGTGAAGACCTAAACAACTGAGAACAATTAAATACCCGAACACTTCAACATGTGTCCTCTGACAACACAAATTCTACCTAGACTTTGGTTTTGTTCCTTGTCTCTAGGATCTTCCCTTTCTGTGGCCAGCGAGCAAAGCAAAACATGACGATTGAACAATTTTCAAGGAGGGGGGTCTAAGTGAAGGAGACATTACGTAGTGCACCGTAAAACAGTGTTACAGTGGAAGGAGAAACAGTGATGTGAATGTTAACACTAAAACCAGCTTGGCTGCAGTCACATCACGGCCACGGGGGACCAAAAAAAAAAAGACCACAGAGAAAAAACAGGATGCGAAAACTGAGGTTTTTACTGTTGAAAAAGAACAAAATGTCTCTAATTTTAAGCCTCAAATATGGGCATCAAGCTCAACGTCACTTTTGTTATCTATGTACTAAATTCACGTTATCAAAATATCTGTTGAGATAGCAAAATGTGTCGCTTTTAAGGTACAAGAATAGGCTATATATGCTTCTGAAATAATAGTGCACATTTGAAGGCATTCGGACCATCTCGCTTTTCAACATACAGTGGAAGACAAGTTTTCCTCCGCCATCTCAACAGGTTCCCCAAAGGATCCAAATTCAAAGAGGAGAATTTTCATTCCCATTCGATAAGCATACAAACTAAGTGCAACCAGTCACCAATGCAGGGTCATACATTCACTGATAACGTCATCTAGGACACTTCCATACTCGAGCAAACTGTGGCTTCACAATAGCAGATTTCAAAACATCCCTAAAACAATGCTTTGGTGACAGAGTGTATTTTGTAGCATCTGAGCGTCTGTTGCCCTCCGAAGCTCAACCTGTAGTTTCATGAGAGGTCCAACACAGTACTATAGTTGATGTGCACGAAAACAAACGCAGTGCTAGGCACTATGCCAGGCATTGTACAATAAAGCACATTTACTGACTCAGTCTGAACGAAATTGGGAACCAGTGGTTAGACTCTAACGGACAAAAATTGCCTCAATCAGACCCAAAGCAGCATTTCATCTATTGTTTGATGCACACCAGAGCGTACGAGCTGCCGTTTTCTATCGACTGCAACTGACCGCAGACAGAAAAACCCAATCCAGTCTGAAAATGTCACAAATCTGTCATCCAGCGGGTCAACAACGGCCATGTCACACAACTGACCCGCCGCTGTCCCTAAGCAAGCTTTACCATTTACAACAGGTCTTGCAAGCGTACGGCACACAGTGACTACCTACACCTGTTCGGAGGCTAAATGAGGTATTAAATGAATGGAAAATATTGCTATCATTTACAGTCCAAGTCGTTTGAGGCTTCCACCTGCACTTGAAGTGCTTTCGCCACCACGTAGCGACCAGATCCATTCATTAATTCTCATTGCCAAGAAACGTGCTTAGGGAACCGCTTCAGTAGGATGGCTTTAATAGAAATGATTGTTCAAAAGTAGGTTAAACACCATCAGGGAGTTGACGAGTAGTCATGGGTATGGCTATAACTCTAGGAAGGATTTCAGCTTCAACACAGAGGCCACGTTTGGGGCAGAAGGAGTGACAGCGGGATGTTAGATAGGGAATCTTCATCAGTGAGTTATTCAGATTGACAATTATCATCAGTATCCGAGTCCAGCGGGAGGTCCACCAAATCAGGAGGGGACGCTCAGTTGGACAGAGGGGACATGCTATTCCAGAACTGAGGTTGACTTGTGCTGTTAAACTTGGTCCACTTAATGTGTCTATAAGGGGGGTTAAGCTCTCATTCAGCCCTTCAGGAGGAGGAAGGACATCTGGGTGGAAGCTTACCAGATACAACTTGAAAGCATACAGCACAAAGAGACTGCCTACATTTGTTCTCTCGGCGTAAATGAGGTCAAATGAGTGGAAAATACTGCCATCATTTCCACTTTAAAGCAGGGATGGACAACATGAGCCAGAAGGGGCCGGTGTGAGTGCCGGTCTTTGTCCCAGCCAAGTAGTTCAACCACGAGTTCTTGATCTGTGGACTCGGGTGTGTATCTGCTTGGTTAGAACAAAGACCTGCACCCAACCTTGACCTTTCTGGATCAGGGTGAACGCCCCTGGGAAGTAATCTGGGGTTTCCACTAGCACTTAAAGTGCTTCGGCACCATGTCGCAACTGGATCCTCTTTTATGTCTTGATGCTCGCTCAAGGAAATCACAAAAACATTGAATCACTTCATCTGCATACAGTGTTTATTGAGATAAAGGTTTCATCACTAATACAGGTGACACCTTCAGACTGACCGGAGGTATGAGTGACTTGGCCATTGACTGGAGTTTCAACAGTAATGAGAACAACTCAGAGGATTGGGGAATAGCTGCAGTGGTAAATGGACTCATTTTGATACAGTGCTTTTCTAGTCTAGCGACCACTCAAAGTGCTTTGCGACATATTCCTCGCATTTACCTGAGCATGGTGGACTAAGGCTGGATGCTCTTTTCCTGACACCGCGTGATGGGATCAAACCTGTAACACCTAACTTGGAGGCACGCGCCCTATTGCTGACCTACCACAGTCCTCAAAAATGCTTTGGGACTTTTTTTTGTGTGGCATTTTTCTAGACTACCAACCACTGAAAAGTGCTTTACATGTATGCCTCACATTTATGGAGCATAGGGATTCAGGCAGAATGGCCTTCCCTGCTGTCCCGTAGTGGGATCAAATCCACTAAGCCCAACTTGGAGGCGTGTAATCTATCACCAAGTCACAGTGGCCCCCCCCAACCACAGCACTGAAAGATGGCGACAGATGTGGTCTTAGCCCCCCTCAGGACAAGGATGGTCATTCCCTCTTCACATAGGGTGGATTCCCTTTATGGAGGACACCTGTGCATGACTTTGTTTAATGAGGGGAGACTGGTGCACAGACAGCCACCACATGGTCCTTCCCAGATCTGGGTCAGGATCCAGTTCATGGACAACTGGGGGCCCATTTCAGCTCCAGACTTCCTCCACCTTCCCAGGCATTGTGATTCTTCCCTAAAGTCAGTAATCATCCTCCACCTGTTCCACCATTGAGGTTTTGGTTGGACTGCTCTTTGTCAGGGACCTCCCCCTTGACCATACCGCCATGGGTGACCCTTCCAGGAGCATAGCTCCAGACGGCATAGCTCTCAGGATCTCAGGACCACGCAAGCTTCTCCACCACAGCAAGGTGACAATCCACGGAGAAGTCTTCACATAGATGGCCTCTTTGACTTCCCATTCAAACCAGCGTACTCCCCATCAAGGACGTGCACATCCTCATCCTTGAAAGACTGACCACTGGTCCGTAGATGGGTGTAGACTGCATGGTCCTGGCCTGACCCGTTAGCTCCCCTGTATTGTGCCATCCTCTTGGTGAGCATGTGGTTTCCCTGCTGCATGTCATGGCAATCCTCTAGCACAGACTATATTACTCTGTTTGTGTTGGGGGACCTGATTCTTGGGGTGGACCAATTTTTGGCGCAGCGTGTTTTGGGTTCTCCCGGTCAAACACAGAGATATAATGTACACTGTTGAGTGCCGAGAAGACTGCCGTGACTTGTACATTAGAGAAACCAAACAGACACTGGCCAAGAAGATAGCACAACATAAAAGACCTAACGGTCAGGCCAGGACTCTGCAGTCTACACCATCTACAGCCCAGCGCCACTCATTCAAGGATGATGATGAGCACATCCTTGATATGGAGGAACGTTGGTTTGAACAGGGAGTCAAAGAGGCCATCTATGTGAAGAAGGAACGACCATCCCTGAACCAAGGGGAAGGCCTAAGATTACATCTGTCACCATCTTACAATGCTGTGATTGCATCTATTCCCCCAGTCCTCTGTGAATAGTGCTCATTACCATTGAAACTCCAGCCAATGTGCATATAGAACCATCACTGGGTTTGGGCATCATGCCACTGTATTATTTACAGGGGTCGGGGTTGCTGCAGTCAGTTTCGACTGAAGATGTCACCTGTATGAGTGAAGTGTTTCTTTTAATGAACACTGTATCTGGATGAACTGTATCAATCTTTTAGTGACTTTTTGCATCTCAGCTGAACCTCTGGAAACTGCCAGCCTAAAAGCAGGTGAAAACAGAACTACAATGAGTGGCAGGCCATGTACTGTTACAGCCAATTAGATTTGACAAGGATGAAACAGCAACACGTAGCCAAGAGCTGCATGTAGATTTCCAAAGTAAAGGACAACTAATTACATCCAACTTCCCACGATATGGGAAAAGGGCATAAAATGTAAATCTGGGCACCCTAACTAGCATATCTATGATCTTAGTTTAGATTATCTGCTGAGCTTTTACAAACAAGCTTTTTGTTTAGGGCCGGTATAGCTCAGGAGGTAGGGTGGTCATCTAGTCATCAGAAGATTGGCGGTTCGATCCCTGGCCTCTACAGAAAGCGTGTCAAAGTATGTTTGAGCAAGACACTGAACCCCTAACTACTCTCCGGGTGGTGCGGCTATTCCCTGCTCCTGTAAGACAGGATGGGTTAAATGCAGGGAAGGGATTTCGTTGTATGTATGTATAATGACACATGAATAATGCTAAAGAACACATTGCCAATGAAAGGTAGTCACATGGCATCACCAGAAGTCAGCTGAGGTTTCCACCCACACTCTAGCACTTGAAATGCTTCACCACCATGTAGCAACTAGATCTTGTGTGTGGTTTCGTTAAGAGTTTGTGCATCTCAGCTGTACCTCTGGACACGGCTTGCTTTAGAACAGGTAGAAACAAGAGAGCAATGAAATTGAATGACAGATGGACTGTCAAAGCCATAATTATCTTTGATGAGGATGAAAAAGCAAAGCACAACGTAGAGCTGCATTTCAAGTCCCAACGTAAATGACAACTGATGAAATCTAACTTCCCATTATTACGAAAAGGAGTAAAAATCTTTAACATTTATTCCATCCATCCACCCATAGTTAACAGATTATCCAAAGATGGGTTGCAGAGTCATGCTGGAGCCAATCCCAACGCTCATTGGGCAAAATATTCATGATCATTATTGTATTTGGGGGCATGATAGGTCAGTGGTGGAGTACACTCTGGGAACTGACAAGCCAGATATTGTGGGTTTGAACCCACCGAGTAGCGTCAGGAAAGGCCTCCAGCCAGTCAACTACGCTCCATCTAAGTCTGTATCCACCCCAACAACATGGGGACCGTAGATGACATGTGAAGCAGACCTCATATTTGTAACTCTTAGTTTAAATTCTCTGGTGTAAGGCTGAGCTTTTACAAACACGTTGCCAATGAAAGGCAGTCACATGGCATCAGCAGAAGTCAGCTGAGGTTTCCACTCGCACTCTGGCACTTGAAGTGCTTCACCATCAGGAAGCGACTAGATCTTTCTTTGTTTTTCTGACTCACCTCAACTAGGATGGCTTTGATAAAAAACAGTGTTTAATCTAATGTTGGATAATCATCATGGAATTTTTGAGTTCTATGGCAGGTAAGGGTGCAACCATGTAGACTTAACCGTGAAGGCCAAGTTTGTGGAGTGAGCCAGGGAAGTTAGACGGGATTCTTCTTATTTAGGTGATTATCTTCTTCAGTGTCAATAGTGAGGTCCACTACCTCGGGAGAGGACCCCGGGTTGGAAATGGGTGAATAGCCACGTGGACTTGCCTTCTCCATCACAGCTCCGATGGAACATCTGAGTGGAGAGAAAAAGGTTAAAAAGAAATGGTTACAACTGTCCAGGTCAGGTGCAGCAGGTTGTATCCCACTATGGGAAATCAGGGATAGGGGATCCAGCCTTAATCCACCCATTCTCCATTACAGTTTGAATAAGTTCATCAAACTTGCATAAATTCAAGTTCTAGAGGTGTCTTTACCTTTTATTGGTGCCCGATTCCGGCGTTTCCCCTTCGCTAGATGAAGAAATGAGGTTAATCAGGAGCACGGGTTTAGAGCCCTTGCCGTGGGACAGTTCATCCTCCGCCTGGCCTGAAACACACAGTGGTAATTCAGTCACGCACCTTTAGGACAGGCTGGGGTTTGGAAAACCTTGGAGACACATAACCGTGACCACTGCCCTTATTGATTCATGACTTGTTCATTTACGTTTTGAATGTGCCTGGTGGTCAGTCCTACAAGCTCAATTCTACATCTCAAGACAAGGCAGAAAACATCCAAAAGTCAAGACACAGGCACATGAGATGAAAAGACGGTAGCATAACATAGACGTTCTTGTTGAGATTCACAGGGCTCTTACAGCCATTTCCCAACAATGCATGTAACTGATCACACCCATGCCTTTAGACTGCCTTGCCTTCATAGAGAGTGGATTCATTGGGATACACTGGGTTTGTAACTGACCTGAGAGCAAGCTCAGAGCTCTAATGCACCCAGAGTGTGCTGCCATATCCTGGCCTCTGTGTGCATTTAGCTCATGCTTTATCACCGTTCCATGGACTCTCTCCACACTCATACTCTCCTGGTTAGAATCAGTGTCTGAAATATCATAGTGACCAACTACTGGAGGCCCGTCTGCAGAAAACAAAAAAGACACTTGTTGAAACCATCACGTCTTGAGGGACATTGGGGTTCTGTTTGTGGTAAGGGGGACACTGCCACGACAGTCATGTCAGCCCCAACTGGATGTTTTGTAAAGAGGTCTGATGTACGCTCCTTGAATGCCATAAATCTACGCCAGTGGTGCTTTAGGAGATCTTAAGTACCCTTAAGCTAAAGTAAAGTGCTCATTTTGTTGCAGTGCAGCGAGAGTTATCGAATGCCTCTGGTCTGAATGAGAATCAGCCAGAACTATGAGCTGATCTGATGGAACCACGGCGTCGAGTCTGGACGCCGTCTCTTTAACAGTAAGCATCAGTCTACATGAACTGGTGAGGCATGTATGTTTGAATGGGACGTGTGTGGTCTGGGATGCCCTAATGAATGTGGTGCAGCTTAAGATTTTAGGTATTGGTTTAATGACTTTGAAATGACTCATTCACAAAAAAATACACCAGGATGCAATCTTTACAAAACAGTTCAGAACAGGGATGGGCATCATTGATGGTACTGGGGCCGCGGTAGCTCAGTGGCAGAGCACGCGCTCTGGGGACTGATGAGCCAGAGACTGTGGGTTCTGACTTATTACAAATCAGAAACGGAGTTGGGGATTTAGGCTTATGTGGCTGAACTGAATAGGAAATTAATCTTAATCTCTACAATACTGACAACAGAGCCATTAACATCAGAGCTTATCAATACTACGGTCTTTAATAATTTAGCGCCAATTTTTAACAGGTTTTGGTACCCATCCCTAGTTCAAATGCAATAATAATGTTTGAATTAGAAGAAAAGTATTATGTGTCTTGAATAGTCCCCATGTGGACACAGACTTTGATAGAGCTCGGGGGATTCCTGGTGCTCCACGGTGGGTTCAAACCCTCAACACCTGGCTCACCAGTTCCTGAAGCCCTCTTATTGTGAAGGCCACGGTAACCAAGCTGTAGAGTGCGTGCTTTGGGAACCGACAAGCCAGATGTTGCAGGTTTGAGCCCACCACGGGGCGGCAGGAAGGGCATCCACCCTCAATTCCTCAAGCCACGTCTAAGTCTGTGTTCACCCCCAAAACGTGGGGACTAGTTCGTGACATAAAAACGGACCTCTCATGTTATAATGATGCAACATCAATATCAAACTGGTAATACAACAAAACAGCAAAAAACTAAAGGAGACATTCACGTAGAAGGTTTGCTCTACCCTGTGAGGTGAGCATTCACATCTACCGCTAGACACATACATACGTCAGGTGCATGAGGATAGAAAATATTAAGGGATATCACAGCTGTCTGGAAAGCTAAATCAGGGAAATGAGTGGAAACCATGGTTACTAGAAAAACCAAGCACTTCCGTGTAAGGCCTGGATCAATAGACACAAATTGTAACTACTGTATCTGGTAAGCAGAAGACCGCTCATGGTGTTTGTATGTCTTCTGTCCGTGATTTAATATACAAACATTGTTTTCCCCATTGCCAGAGGATTTAGATTTGAGATGATCTCAATTTGAAATATTCTGAGCATTACTGGATCCATTTGATAGATTAGAACTTGCATGTTCTTGCCGAAGGGACTAAGCAACTCTTGAATAATGCTAAATCTTGGCGAACGAGGCCCAGAGAGGACAGTTAAATCCAGTGAAGATGCCCTGTCAGCATTTATCAACATGAGTAGGGCTTTATCTCGAACACATGCAAGCTAAAGAAAAGCATCAAGTCTTCAACTTTTAAGACGTCATCT
>OMLC01043040.1:0-16359 GCA_900302585.1 Regalecus glesne | reverse complement strand
GGTGCAACAATCTCATGTTTTCCTCTGAAATGGTCGTAGAGGTGACAACTACAGGTTCATACATATGGATACGAAAATGCAACTGTCTGAGAACAACCCGAGTGGGAACAAGAGAGCCCAAAGAGTTTCACATCAGTGATTGTTCTTCAGTCTGTGGTGATTGGGTAGTTTGTAGACAGGGAGGTCCATGGGGCTATGGCCATCCGTGTTAGCGAAGGGCTTCCATCCCTGAGACAACAGGAGATCAGTCACTCTTATGGATCTGGAGAACCAACCAGTCAACTTTTCATGCACCACGACACAGCTGTATCACTGTGGTTCTCTCCGGTTTGATGAGTTTCAAGAGCCAACCTACTTAAATGGGCAGCATAGCTTCCTCAGAATGAAGGTCAAACTGGCAAACAGTAAACCAATGATCACAAACTTCATGAAGGGGAACATTGTATGGATGCATGTCAGAATCTCTTGCCACCACTAACCCTTAACCCCTGACACTTAACCCTAACCCTAACCTACCCTACACACAGAAGGCTGGTAGAGCCATGAGGATCAATTTCTCCCTCACTACACCAAGGCATTACTACACCAATGGCAGCAAAGATGACAAATCAGTCAAGACAATATGAACGAACTCAAATTGCATCTATTTACCCAACTACACAGCATTTTTTCATGACATGTGGGCAAGAGCATTTCATCAATATTAGTCTGCAGGCAAAACAAGTTTTAAGTTTCATGTTACCTAAGCTATGCAGCTAAAATAAAGGCTTACTTAATAGTTGAAACATCCCTAACAAGTTAGAGGCTGGGTGCAGGAATAGTTCAGGGGACTGGAGGCCAATGAGTTGTACAACCCCCCCAACGAAGTACTAAAATAGTCGACGAGTCGTTCCCAGCATTAATTCATTATCAGAAGACATGCTATGAAGCAGTAGCACCCTATCAGCCATTTAAAAATGGCTGCTTAGGTGCTGCAATGCGCGTCCTGTGGGAATTAGATCAAGGCTGTGTCTACATTTTGCACGAGATGCCCGTAGATGGGTGTAGACTGTGGAGTCATGACCTGACACGTTAGCTCCTCTGTGTTGGCCCAAGGATGGCCCAACACAGAGGAGCTATGGGTCAGCCCAGGACTCCACAGTCTACACCCACCAACAGAATACTGGCCAGTCTTTCAAGGATGAAGATGTGCCCATCAAGTCAATGAGGCCATCTATGTGAAGAAGGAACGACCATGCCTGAACTGACGGGGTGGGGTGGAGGGGCTAACAGTACATCTGTCGCCATCTTACAATGCTGTGTTTGCAATTATCCCCAGTCCTCTGTGAATAGCACACATGGCCATTAAAACTCCAGTTAATGCTCATGCCAATTTCCATATGAGACCAAACTGGCTTCAGTTGTTAAGCCACTGTATTGTTCATTAGGTTGGGGGATACCTGCAGTCAGTCGAGTCTGATTCAACTGTTTTGGATGTCCTTACCTGGATAAATGAGCATGCACAAAGACACTGGCAAACAGGAGTATTCTTAAAACAGGCCCTATTACAAGCAATACAATTAAGAGCCCTGCAAAACATATTTCTTTTGGAATTCTCCCCCTCTACATTACATGTTCAGGTCATGTTCCCACGTTGACCGTACTCATCTGTAAAAACAGGTTATGTACTTGAACAAATCAAACTGGTCAAGTGACCTATCCATGTCGTCGGACCTCACAGTGATTCAGTACCAGCAGATGCACTGGGCCTCGGGTCCGACACAGCAATTGGATATCTTTCAAAGGAATAGCTTGGGCCCATCTGCAGCTGTTTGTGCTAGAGTTTAACTGAAATGTCCTCATGTAATTCATAATAATAGATACTGCATCAACCAGGTCGGTATCACAGTAGGTGAGATGACAGTATGAGACAACAAGAGTGTAAACTAAAACCAGTCTACAAGCAGTGGGACAGAAGTGAAACCTAAACATTCAAGAGACCAGGGTCTGGGACGCCCAGGTTTCCATTTTGAGTGACCATCTCAGGTGCGATGTTATTGTCGTTATTCATGGGGGCAGTGGTGAGGCTGGCGTTCTCTCGGGCCAACACGTATGCCGCCATGGTATCCGAAGACTCTGACGAGGGTAAGAATGAACTTGGAGGGGATGGGCATAACCCCTGGGGTTGACGGTGCCTTCCTTCCAAGGAGTCACTCGAGCGTTTGGACGAGTCATCATCGTCCGAGTCGAGGCGAGTGAGCTTTTCCATCCAGACGCGGAAGCGCTCCTCGGTCTGGCGCTGCATCACAGCAAAACGCGTCATGGCCTCCTCCAGAACACTGCCGATGCTGTTCCTGTCCCATGTGCCGCTGTCCAGCAGCCCATGAATCTGGGCACCCACTCTGGATCTCTCCGATGCACGTCTGAAGCCAGCTTTAAAGAAATTGAGGCCAAGCCGTAAGAAAACACAGTGGCACTTTTTTCATGCTTCGGAGGTGGAGTTTTTGGTTTTTAGAGAGAAAATGATTTGTTTGGTTGTTTGTTTGTTTTTTGTTACGTGCAGGTCGACTCGTTCATGCTGATGATGGACTACATCATGCAGTTGTAGCACTCAAAATCTCTGTGCGGAATGCAAAAAATGGTTGCTAACATTTCATGTTCTACAGATCCGTAATAGAGGGAAACTGGGTGCTTCAGGCGAGCACCTCAGGGCCTGAGCCCTGAGAGATCTTATAAGAGGTAGAAATTTGTCGTAAACACAATACTGGAATAAACACAAGTGAATTATAAACCTACATCAGCGGCATGGTACACCCCCCCCAAACAAAACTCTTAACTGCTAATATTAAATAATCTGGAAAAGGTTTGCATTAGCACAACATAACTGAATATAGATTGTGCTTATTACTACCGATGTGGCACACTGACCATTGCAAACTAATGAGAGGTGCCTTTTACATGTTACCATTGTGGGGATGGGCACAGACTTAGATGGAGTTTAGGGAACTAAGGCCGGATGCTCTTCCTGATTAACTCTGGTGGGTCCGAACCCGCAGCACATCAGTTCCCGAAGTGGCTCTCTAACCACTGAACTACGAATGACGTGAATAAATAAGACATCACCACTAAGTTAGGTAGCATGAGTGTCAAAAAAATAAAAATAAATCACACAAACACAGACACTATGAGCTCAGAGAACAAAGGACTACTACATGTGAACAAATAAAGGCCTATTTTTTATTTTTTCAGCTGATAGCAGAGGAATGTATGTACCAGTCTGTAGACAGTAATTGGAGAAATGGCCTTGGTGGGATGCAGCTGGGAGACATGAGATAAGGAGGACAGACAGCAGGTCTATAGGAGAGACTGAATGGTACAGATTTGGCTATCGATGCCCATGTGTCTGTTCATTAGCATAAAGAGTGACAACACTGTAAAAGATTTTCGTCTCGCTCCTCACTTATTGTCAGAGTGGAATTAAATAATTGCCATCAAATACGTGCAATAGTATGCCGTCATGCCCATCCACCTCAGTCATGTATGTTAGAAACCTACTGCCATGGCAATATAGGGTAGATGTTTGTTCTTCTCTTTATCTCATGTCTTCCAGGTGCATGCTTCCAAGGCTGTTTCTCCAATTACTGTGGACAAACTTTGCTAAGCTCAGTCAGTGTCTCATACATTTCTCTGCTTTCAGCAAACAGTTAATTACAGG
Source organism: Regalecus glesne (assembly GCA_900302585.1). Classification (NCBI taxonomy): domain Eukaryota; kingdom Metazoa; phylum Chordata; class Actinopteri; order Lampriformes; family Regalecidae; genus Regalecus; species Regalecus glesne. Next base: position 12,665 of record OMLC01043040.1, on the reverse strand, counting down.
CCTTGATTCATGGCTGTGGTAGCTCAGTGGTAGAGCGGGCACTTCAGGAACTGATGAGCCAGATGTTGTGGGTTCAATCTCACCACAAGGCATCAGGAAGGGCATCCCGTCTTAATCCCTCAAGCCCCATCTAAGTCTGTGTCTACCCCCACAACTTCGGGACAAAGTTGTAAAAATGGATTCTCTGCACTGTCTGACCTCTTATTTTGGCCCGTTTATACTCAATCCATGAGTGGATTCTAGTAATTTGACTATTCCAAATAGGTATTAGATATGTAACCTGCTAACATTTACTCCAGTATCTCGATACATTCTCTGCACCATTGTGCTTTATCACTTCCTATTTTGACCTGTATACAGTCAATCCTTGTGTATATAGATCTAAAAATTGTTGTGCTGTCATTCAATGTGAAGAACCTGTGAGAGCCATGAAATCAGAATAAAACTCCATGTATGTAAAAACCTACATGGCCAACAAACAGTTTCCAACTCTAACCTAAGTGACCTCTTTAGTCTCAACTAATCAACTGACCACAGGTAACCCCAAATTTATAAACAGCACATCTGCATAACAGAAGAAACTAAAACTGATTTCATATACAAACTGGTCTGACCATCAAGTGAAGTTTTAATGGCTATTTGTGCTATGCACAGAGGATTGGAGAATAGTAGTAATCGCAGCATGGTTAGATGGTAACAGATGTACTCTTAGCCCCCCCTCCTGGCTTTGACAAACACCCAGTTTGGACAACCTCATTTAACCAGGGCCTATTTAATGTGGGGTTTCTCCTCTTCCCCAGCCACTGTGTCAGTGGGGACATTGTCAACTCAGTGGTACCGAGTCCTGAAGACTATTAGTTTGTGCTCCAGTGGATGATGGGAGTCAAACCTTAAGAACTGATAGTGCGTTGAGTCTTCACTGGACTAGAAAAGCGCTATATGAAAAGAAGTCCATGTACCATTTACAGATCAGTATGTGTAGGTGTACTGACAGCATCAACAATCAAATGTCCTCCATCACCAATTGCAATTTCACAGTCTCAGAAGAAGCATATGCTTTGTCATCCACAGATCCATGCATGACACCTTGGTTAACATTTAATCTCCGGATGCACCACATTTCACTGACCACATTAATTTGGTGGACAACCACAACAATTTCACCAGGCAGGATGTGAAAAATGACAAGTTGGCCTTCTTAGACTGTGAAATTGCAATTGGTGATGGGGGACACTGACTACTGAGGCTTACCATAAACCCGTGCATACAGGTCAGTACTTAAAAGTTTGACTGCCGTCATCCACTAAAGCACAAACTTGGGGTCATCAGGATGCTGCTGACAACATCCCCACCGACAGTGCCTGGGGATGGGGAGAAATCCCACATTAAACAAGCCCTAGTTGAGTTTGGTTAAGTGTGAAACTGATTTAACTTCCTGTGAGCTTGTGTCCAAATGAACTGATTCAAACTCCTGTGATTTCCTTAGCTGGATCATTCAGCATGAATAAAGACAGGCTAAACATAAGCTATTTAGCCCCTATCAGATAACCTATACGTTGGACATATTTGACACAAAACCAGAAGTTTTGACATCTCAGCTACACCTCTAGATGCGGCCTGCTTTAGAACAGGCAAAACAACAGAACTACAACTACAATGGATCATGGACTGTCAGTCACAACTAGATTTGACAAGGATGAAAAAGCAACACTTAGGGTAGAGCTGTATTTAAGATGCCCAAAGTAAATGACAACTAAATAGAGCCAACTTCCCACGATTAGGGAAAAGAGTATAAAACTTTAAAACACATAACTGGGGCCTCTAACTGGCACCTTTATTATCTCTTAGTTTCAATTCTCTAGTGTGAGGCTGAGCTTTTACAGAAAAATTACAACTGAGAGGTAGTCAGATAGCTTTAGTTGAGAGAGGGGTGAGCAACATAGTCCAGAAAGGGCTGGTGTGGATGCCGGTTCCATGTTCCAACCATGCAGATACACACGAGTCTACGGATCAATGTCCTTATCAAAGACTTGTTGGTTGACCAAGGGAATCATGTGTGTAACTGCTTGGTTGGAACAAAGACCTGCAACCACACCGGCCTTTGCTGGATCATGCTGCCCACCCCTGGAACACCACAGTGGGCTGTGCCATAGTAGATTTTCAGTAAAAGCTGAGGATAAATAAGTGTAGGAGGTAGAACAAAAGCCCATTTTAGACATTCCGTATAGGTTGAATAATAGTCACTAGATTTCCACAGCATGCAAACAATGAGAAAAGTTCCAACAGATCACTTACTACTTTATGTGACTGGGCTTTGGCCCAACTAAATGAAAATGTGGAATTATCTAAGACATGGTGAATGAAGGCAAATGATTGAGGTGAGTAAGAAGAAGAAGCTAAGAAGAAGCTTTATTCATTTGTCATTGTACATACAAACAACGAAGTTTGTTCTTGGCATCCTATTGTATAGGAGCAGTGAGCAGCTGCAGCGCCACAGGACCAACTCCAGGTCTTTTTCCTATTGCCTTGCTTAAGAGCACAGGCAGGAGAATTAACCCTAACATGCATGTCTTTTTGAGTAGAAAAATAATGGTCACTAGGTTTCCACAGCATGCAAACAATGAGAAAAGTTCCAACAGATCACTCACTAGTTCATGTGACTGGGCTTTGGCCCGACTAAATGAAAATGTAGTGCTATCTAAAAAATGGTGAATGAAGGCAAATGGTGGAGGTGAGTGAGAACATGACTCGAAAACAAGGTGGGTACAAACACCAACAGTGTCAGTATCAGTTCTGAATCACAAGGGCTACACATCAGCCCATCATTTTCTTACACTAAGGGTTTTTTTGCACCAAATTTATTTAGGTTTCTTTCCAATTGCATTTTTTTCATTTTCTCACACCAATTTTTCAATTTTGAGTTGATATGAACTTTCCCATAGTAAATGTATATTTTGGGCCTATTTATGTCACCATAACCATATAAAGAAATCCCTTTGTTTTAAATGGGAATATCAGAGTGGGACTAATGACTGCTAGAGTTACCCAGAGTGTTGTAATTGTGTTGCAGACACTGGATGTTACCTGGGATGTCTGCGCTGATTGTCTTGCAGTCTCCTGAAGTGTCATTGGCATCATCCTCAGAGGAGCTGGTGCTGGCATGACAGGTGAGCTCACTGTCACTTGTACTGCTGTCCTGCAGTGGGTTGTACTTTTTTCGTGCCTCTGCTTCCCTTTTCTGTCTCAGCAGACGCATACGCTCCTTATGCTTCTGGCTGCGGGGAACTTTTGTGGCAAGTAGGCAACGATTTCTCTTTGCTGGCATCACATCGACAGGCATTTCGTTGTTTGAACGTGACCTACGAGACTTCTTCCCACCTGTGACTGCAGTAGATGTTTGCTCTCCTGACGCCTGCTCAGAGCCACTATCTGCCTCCATGTTGCCTTCATCCTCCATTCCTCCTTCATGAGAGACAATTCCTTCATCTCCTGAGTCTAAATCAGCGTGGTGACCACTGGAGGAGGGGGAGACTATGCAGACGTTAGACAAGTCACTCTCGACACGGCGATGAGAAGGTTTGTCACTCACTGTCGAGGCATTTTGGGAGTCTGGGGAGTCTCTGCGGAGCTCATTCATCAGGAAAGGCATAGAAGGAAGGCCTGACTCACCCTCTATTTGAGAGGGGCTGTCTACCTCCCTTTCCCTTGGTGGTGAGCTGGTAGTGGTGGTGGTGGTGGTGGTCTCTGCTTTTGAAAATTCCTGCTCTCTCTTTGTGGAGGTAGTGGCCAACTCTATATCAATAGAACTATCAAGAGGGCTCTCAGTATCCAAAAACTCGTGGACCTTCTCTAAGTCAGCCATCTTCATGCTAGGTGAATCAAGAGCTCCAAGGTCCAAACAACATAGATCGATGAATCTGAAGAGCCACTCACCTTTTGGGGGGGGAAACAGAACAAGTTTAACTGTATAAGTTGTGGACGCTATTGTTACTCACACACAATATTCTGGAAGTAATATTTTGGTGATACTTTTAATATTAGACATATGTCTTTATACAGGCTTAATAACCCAGGTAAAGAGTTTATCTGGACATTACGTTCAGAGGGAGAAACACTTTATTTTTCACTGACCTTTATGCAGCTGCACTGTTGACGGAGATGCTGGCTACCTGCAGTCAGTTGAGGCTGAGGAAGTCACTTAGACAATTGATGACACATTTCTTCCACTGAACGTTGTGTCCAGATGAACTGATTCAACTTTTGTGACTGGTAGGAATCAGATGACAAAACTGCACCTGCAGCTTTCGGAAACTTGCTGATAACAGCCCGCTCAGTGGGTAGGGCGGTCGTCTAGTAATCAGAGGATTAGTGGTTCAAACCCCGGCCCGTGCAGATAACGTGTCAAAGTATCCTTGAGCAAGACACTGAACCTATAACTCCTCCTCCGGCGCTGCAGCTGTTCCTACACAACAGGATAGTTTAAATGGAGAGAAGACATTTTGTTGAATGCATGTACAATGACAAATGAATAAAGCTTCTTCTTTTGAATATCCAAGATAAGGAGAATTACATTTTATATAGGACTACGTAAATAATCTCGAATTAAACAACAAACACATGAGAGTGCTTCACAATGGGGTGTCATAAGATCACCTCATTGTATTTATGTCAGTGATGTGTAAGTGCAGTGAAATGTGCATGTTCTTTAACATTAAGGCACGTCACTCACTGCCTGTTGAAGTATTCAGTTTCCAATCTAAATATTTTAATAATAATATAATATGTATAATAACTACACTGTACTCAATCGGTTGGGACGTTATTAACAGATAGTAAACTTCGATCATTAGGTGGTCAATTGAAACAGATGGGATACGACGACGTTATTTCATGATTATGTGTTCCTTTGTGGTAGTTACTGATACGTCTCCCATCGTGTGAAACTTCGATTATAAGAATTTGTGCAACACCCAATTCCCATTGCACTCAACTGGACAAATCAAAACCCCTATGAGCAGCATGGACATTGAGCTTCATTCATGGTGCCCGAGTAATTCTGAAAAACGTTATATCTGTCTGAGGCTGAGCAGGATGAACACACAGACAGCGGTTTAACGCTCGGTTAGCTGCGTGGTTAGGATAAGCTAACGCTAGGTCATAACCTGGCGCAATACATAGTTTCAGTGTCTAGATATAGCGTCCTGATCACTGTTTTATACTATTTCAACTGATCCTCTCCCCTCGTCTCCCCATTAGCTTCACTTCGAATATGAATCAACATAACGAAATCTCAGGAAAGACAACAAATAGTATATGTTCGTAATGGGGGCAGAGGGAAGTTGGGACTTATAATTCAGCCCTTGTAATTACACGTTAATACGGGATACCACGGACGTCTTGGTGCAAACACAACTTAACCAACAATATATCTTCTGCTGGTTGTACTCACATCTAGGACCAAGTGTGGAGAGCTCTCAGGGTAACTGTCTTCTTCCTCCTCCGCTCTATTAATGGTGCTTCCTCTGATTCTTCTTCTACGGCTTTTTCTTCTTCATGACTTCATACAGCCGTTGATAACCTTGGTTATTGAGCACTGCTGCCATCAGCTGAGGTGGAGGGTACACTGGAGCTCCAATTCTTACCAATTATAGTTTCAACCTTAAATGTTCAAGGCTGTCTGTTGACATTTCCAATGTGATTCATTACATTTTAGGCAGTCGTTTTAATTAAAAAAAACCTTTTTATTTTATTTTGAAAGGCCTGAGAATCATAGGAAGTGCTTGATTTAAGCAGAACAAAGATGATGTTACAACACAATTGTCAACATTGCTGTCAACTTGCTGTTTAGGTTTCCTACAAACACTGAGCATGAAGAAACATGAGTTCGTGGTTTTGTGTTGGATCAATACGTCAGTATTGAAAGAATATTAAATGAAGTATTGACCCTTCTGACATTGTTGCATTTTTCACTCTACATCCATATCCATGTAAAAGGGAAGAGGCTGCAGTAAATGGTCGACCTTACTATGTGGATTGTACAGTAGTGCAGTACAGCAGAATATATATATATATATATATATATATGAAGACAATGCAATGAGGTCCCCTTTACGCATCACAATTAGTGTATAAGGACTTTGATGGAGTCATTGGGTGAATGATTAACAGTTAATAACTCAGGTGATTATTTGATATGGAATTAAAACTTTAAAAAAAATCCATTTAAGCAACATTGGCTGTATTTGCTGCTCATAGTATATTGCTGTGGCTGGCATAGGGGGGGGGGGAATCACCCTTCTAATCGCCCAAATGTATGATGAATGAATGGTTGATGTAACAACTCTAACAGGTAAAATTGATGTTCAGAAAAAGCACAACGAGGCTTTAAAACAAGTCCAGATACAGGGGAGCTGAAATACTTTATTCTGTTAAGGGGTATCTGTACATTAAAGATCAAGTGATGCTATATGTTTCCAGGTTCTGGTTAAACAAGGAAAAACAACACGAACAGAAATAAAGTCATCACTCAAAGCTGGAGAGGAAGTTCAACACAAGCTGCTTCAGCTTGGTGTCAGATGCCTCAGAGATTTTGCCATCAGCCCTGCAAAGAGACAAAAAAGGAGAGGCCATTAACTGAGCATTCATGTCCACATATAAAAATCCAATAAAAGTAAGATTATTAGGTACTTTCTTCATTAGCTTACCTAATCGCTGCCAGCAGGTCTTGGTGTTGGCTGAGGATGTGTTGCAGGAAAGCTTTCTCGAATTTTGTGATCTTGCTCGGCTCCATTTTGTCCAGATGACCCCTCACACCAGCATAAATAACTGTTACTTGTTCCTCAATGGCCATTGGACCTAAAGAGTCAAAGAGAACCACAAAATATGTAAGAAAATAAATTACACACACACACACACATATACACAAATGGGTCCTTTTTTAAGCAAGCACTTACAGTACTGTCCCTGTTTCAGAAGCTCAGTCAGACGAACACCACGGTTCAACAGCTGCTGAGTGGCAGCATCCAAGTCAGAACCAAACTGGGCAAAAGCAGCCACCTCCCGGTACTGGGCTAACTCCAGCTTCATGGTACCAGCCACCTAAATGATGCAGGAGGGATTTTTATCTTTCATGAAAAAGTAGATCACGTCATCATGGGTAACATCAAGGTGACTCACACAGAGTTAAAAAGAAAGGACTAACCTGCTTCATAGCCCTGGTCTGGGCAGCAGACCCTACACGGGACACAGAAAGACCAACATTGATGGCTGGGCGGATACCCTTGTAGAATAGCTCGGTCTCCAAAAAGATCTGTGTCAGTAAGAGGAGACTGTTTAGTCAAAAGTCCAACATATCAAACATGCAGGACAGAGCCCAAGTCATTGCTAGCTGGAGTAGAGAAACAGATACATGCGTACCTGTCCATCAGTGATGGAGATGACGTTGGTTGGAATGTAGGCAGACACATCACCAGCTTGGGTCTCAATGACAGGCAGGGCAGTCAGGGAGCCACCGCCGAAGTTGTCGTTCATTTTTGCAGCTCTCTCCAGCAGACGGGAATGCAGGTAGAAGACATCTCCAGGGTAGGCCTCACGACCAGGGGGACGACGCAGCAGAAGAGACATCTGACGGTAGGCAACAGCCTGAAAGAGGTGCAAAGCGATGCTGGGTCAAGCTCCATAAGCTTTTCATGATAATTAACTTCGTTCTTGTCAAAATCCTGCCAGCAATCTACTAATGACTGTGCTGGACTTGAGTAAACTGACCTGTTTGGACAAGTCATCATAGATGATCAGGGCGTGCTTGCCATTGTCTCTGAAGTACTCTCCCATAGAGCAGCCGGAGTAGGGGGCCAGGTACTGCAGCGGGGCGGCATCGGAGGCAGTAGCAGAGACCACGATGGTGTACTTCATGGCATCAGCGTCAGTCAGCCTCTTCACCAGCTGAGCCACTGTGGACCTCTTCTGGCCGATAGCAACGTAGATACAATACAACTTCTTCTTCTCATCGGTGCCCTCGTTGAAACGTTTCTGGTTGATGATGGTGTCGATGGCGATAGCCGTTTTGCTGCAATGTGAATTGTATATTAAATTCTCTAGGTATTAAGTTGTACGCAGAGACATTTTACATCTTCAACCATCTTCAACACATAAATACATCTTCAGGGAAAGTCCTTTTACCCTGTCTGTCTGTCACCAATGATCAGTTCACGCTGTCCACGACCAATAGGCACCAAACTGTCCACAGCTTTGATGCCAGTCTGCATGGGCTCTCTCACAGAGATACGGGGGATGATACCAGGGGCCTTCAGACCTACACGTCTACGAGTGCTGGACCCAAGAGGACCCTGAGGAGGTACAATGGAAAAAAAAGAGTGGGGTCATTTTAACTGCAGTTAATGAGAAGTAACCCAAGAAGCTTGAAATTGTAAAATGAACCGTGTCCCGACCTTTCCATCAATGGCATTTCCCAGAGCATCGACAACACGGCCCAGCAGCTCATCACCAACTGGCACGTCCACAATAGCTCCTGTTCTCTTGACAATGTCACCCTCCTTGATCAGCTTGTCATTACCGAACACGACAACACCAACGTTGTCAGGCTCCAAGTTGAGAGACATACCCTGGAGAGAAGGCAGTGTAAACAGTTACTCTCCATCCGACAAAGATGCATTAATATTAATAATATTTATATGGTGCCTTTCTGAGTAGTAGTAGTAGCAGTAGCTGTACTAGCAGTAATGGTAACAGTAGCAGTGATGGTAACACTAGTAGTAGTGGTATAGAAGAAGTACCCACTGGTCCCCAAAATATCTCAGTTGTCCTATTTTCTCTGCCCACTGAAGTGCATGAAAATCAAGCACAGTATACTTCAGCTGACCCTAGTCTCACCTTCAGACCAGAGGAGAACTCCACCATTTCCTCAGCCTGCACATTCCTCAACCCATACACTCTGGCAATACCATCACCAATGGACAGCACACGGCCAGTCTCCTCCAAGTCAGCACTGGTGTCAGCTCCCAGGATTTTCTCCTCCAGAATGGAAGACACCTCGGCTGTGCCTGCAGATCGTTTTCAGCAAATAGAAAACCCCAATAAAGAAGTTGGAATAGAAAATAAGATATTCCTTTATTAGCACCATAGGGGGAAATTTGCATTGTTACAAAGCAGCGGAGTAAAAAGCAGAACAGAGGCATTAAAAAAGAAGCAATATAAGCAATAATTATTACAAACTAGGAACAGTTGGGTTGTATGAGTTCATGGTCAGGACGGACCTGTTTTCTGCAGCCATGGTCTGGTGGTGTGCAGATTCTTTGCTCCTACACAAGCAGCGGCGACATTCTTTGAAACCTTTGAAAACATCAGGAGAAAATTGGATTAAAGACAAGATCTTCTGACAGTGTACCAAAAAATGCCAAGTTTGCAATTAAGGCTTAAGGTGGCAGCACAACCATACATATCACAAGCAACAGCTTACAACTCCGCATTGAGTGGTTCACTTTCTCATAGTTGACAAGACAACTTAAGCTGACAACCATCAATTACCTAAGAAACTATGGAGAACAATGACAAGACCATAACAACATCAGATCAAGTGAGCAAGACCACATACAAGGGAGACATGGATACAGTAAGATATACACACTGTCCACTAAATAAGTCACCTGGTGCCACCTTCCTCTAAGATGACTTGACTGCCATTATCGTCCTTATAAAAGGTGTTCAGCTTTTAGTTGTGTGGATATGTAATGGATGCGAGTTAGTAGGAGTGAACGGTGGGTTTGAGAGTATAGCTCCTTCTTCATAGGTCATATTTGCAGAATGCGGGAGGTTTGATACGAAATAAACTAGCTCAGTCTCAATCGATTAGCTTAATGGGATGAGATGAATTCTACACTAAAGTCAATGTATTTGCAAAGGTGGAAATGCCAAAAATATATAATATTCTTCAGATCGTTATGCAGCTGTGCATAAGAAGGTATGGCTTCTGATGCTGCATCATGGAAACCACATGCTAAATTAAGAGCAGCTGTTTCCATGGGAGAACCGCAGGCCTGATTCCAGCACAATTTCTGCAGAGGTTGCCCTCCACGCCCATGGCTACATAGGGCAAAATAATAAAGTAGATTCCTTCCAAGGGGCATGAAAGGTCAAATATAAAAATCCTGGTAAAGTGTAGAGGAAAACTCAACATTTTAAAGAATTCACCTTCGTATCTCATCATCGCGATGTTTTGCTAACATTGCTCATCTCCACAGAACTGAAGCGGGACTGAACTAGGCCAACCAGGTATGCTAGACGATCATGACAAGACTATTTCCACCACCTACTAAACACATGCAGCAAATGCCCCATTTGACTCATTATAGGGAAGATTGTTTAACGTTATAATACAATATCAACATCGCTCAGAAGGAGCAACAACAACAAGACGACGACCTAGGTGCCCTCGGGTGCAGCAGCCATTGTGATCCTGAATAACCTCGGCGCTGTATTCACTTGAACAATTTGAATCTCTGCAGGAGGACAATTACATTACTTAGCAATATGGAAATCTCTAAATACTTACAAATCCAGTCCGCCGGGGCAAGTTCCGGGCAAGTGCCGCTGCAACGCGAACTGACAGCATTCTGATGTTCCTACGTGGATTTGTTCACCACGGCCCGGCTCCACAGTGCAGCAAAGAAAGAAAGATGGCGGATTAAGAAGATTTTTTTTGGTGTAAGGTCACCATGACCCGGATGTACTTCTCCAGAGTCAGGTTCAGAATCAGTTGAATGACTTTGTAGGTCTTTACACATATAGAACATGACTCCGGTTTAATGACTCTCACAGGTCCTTGAAATGACAACACAACAATCTTAAGATATTTACACAAGGATTAGGTATACACAGGTAAAAATAAGTGACAGACTAGACTAGAAAATAAAAGAACAGAACAGCATAGACTAGAAAATAATAGAGTAGAAAATAATGGATCAGAACAGGATATAATAAAATAGAATAGAGTATCACAGGAAATGAAAGACTAGAACAGAAAAAGTGGAATATAGATTTAAACAAACTGATTCCATAGAATAGAAAACAAACTAATAGAATACAATAAAATAAAATAGAATGGAATAGAGCCTAAAAAATGAAGAACATTGTGACCATACGGTAGGTTACTTGGAAAAAGCATATGTTATAACAGTCTGTTATCAATAAAGAGGCACATTTCTCCAAGTTGCATGTATTGAGAAGTCAGTCAGCCTGGCAATTTGGGTGAACCTATAAATGATCAGTACACCAACAGCAACACCAGTGAGATTGATTGTCATGTACAATCTTTATTGGGTATTTCATTGACGAGGAACATAAGTAAAAGTCAGTAAGACGAGGTTAGAATAAGAGACAGAATGAGTTAGAATGAGATGAGGCCCCAGTGTTGACAGTGACTAATATTCAAATCATAAAATGTGTGCATATATTATTCTAATATGTATTCTGCCCTGACAATTTACAGGTAATGAAGAAGAGTGTGGCAATTCAATCAAGTGCTAAAATGACTCTAGAGTGGTTAAGAAGATGAGAATGCAGTGGGTAACGTGACTGTGCACCAGAATAAAAACAGTGACAAGGTCTGTGTGGGCGTGGTCAGGTTAAATAGATAAAATCCCATTAAGATGAGCTGGAGTCATCCCAGTAGGTGCTGGGAAATAGATCACACCCAGTACTGCTTAGGGTGAACTGCAGGTCTGTGCAGCCCGTGTCTGGGTATGTTGTTCTGCCTGACGTAACATGGGTCATAGTAGTCCCAGTCCAGCGCAGGCCCAAACACACCGGTGGACAGCCCGTCACTGTCCGCTGACAGGATCCGTAGGGAGACACCTGAGGAGCAGAGCCATGCAGAAATCTGATCAGTGATGCAAGTGATGGTCCGCATGTTTCACCTGCAACCCACTCACAGAGCCACACCGAGGTCTACCTGCACTCGCACCAAAGTCGCTGTCGAGGCCGGGGCCCAGCGGGGACATCCTCAAGCAGGAGGTACCTCGGGGACTGTGGGGGTCACGTTCACTCACGCAGTCGAGCTTGTCAAAGAGGTAGTCTGGGATACAGTGGTGGGTATCTGTCAGAGAGTCCATGGTGCTGCTCCGCCGGATGTGACCCATCTGCTGTATGGAGGAGAGAGATTACAGCTTGCATGGAACCTTAGTCAGCAGAGTGATGTATATTACTGTCCTGTTCCATCACAGCTCTGGTGGCAACTTGTGAAATAAATTATTATTATTATTGATAATAATAATGATGATGATGATAATAATAATAATAAGGGGCAGCATGGCTCAGTGGGTAGAGCGGTCGCCTGGCGATCGGAAGGTTACAGGTTTGATCCCCGCTCCTGCAGAGAAGCGTGTCGAGGTGTCCTTGAGCAACACACTGTTCCCCTAACTGCTCTGCCCTGTGATAGACTGGTGACCTATACAGGGTGTACCCCGCCTCTCGCCCAATGAGAACGGAGATAGGCTCCAGTTCCCCCGGAACCTGATTTCGGATAAGCGCTTGACAATGGATGGATGGATGGATAATATTAGTATTAATAATAATAATAATAACAATAATGATAATAAACCGTGATGGATCTATTAAAACACTGACCACCTAATTTGCTTTTGAAAGCAAAT
>OMLC01043034.1:0-16156 GCA_900302585.1 Regalecus glesne | reverse complement strand
ATATAATAATTGGGCTGGGCAATGATTTTTATTGTTATTGTTTTCCTCCTTTGATGGCAGTTTATCAAAATCAAATTCAGATGTATTATTGTGATAATTAAGTAAGGATAATGAGGGACAATTATTGATGTAAATGGAAATGTAATGGTTCTTATATATCGCTTTTCCAGCCTAGCAACCACTCAAAGCGCTTTATAATAAATGCCTCACATCTACCAACCCACAACAGTGGGATCCAAACCCACTAGACCTGACTTCCAGGCAAGCACTCTACTTGCTGAGCCACTGGAATAATATTATATTTTACACAACTATACAGTTTATTGTGATAAATCTCAGTTGTATCCCTAAGCATGATATTTTGGCCCCTTCAAGCAGATAGTGATATACCAATATCAAAAAAATTCCTGATGATATCTTGAGATTGATTTCCAAGTTTTCCACTACTATTGAAAGCATTTACAGGTAACTTTAGATACATGATCAGTTATGCCACATCCCCAAAAAATCCATTAACACTTACTCTGCTTCCTCCTTCTTTCCCCTAACTCCTAACTCCAATCCAGGTTCATGTTTGTGGATGTGTTTGCCCATTATAACAAGCAAAAACACCAGCACATAATTTAAGGTATAAAGCACTGTTTTATTTGTAGTTTAAGTATTCACAAAAATCACTATTTCCAAATTGCCAGGCTGTCCTACTTGGCCTACAACCTCATTGGCATTGAGTTTGGGACACTCCTTCATGGCCATTTATTGTTTTACTTAGATCTAATGGATTTTTACAAATCAGTATATACCCTAGGAGCAGCCAGAGAGACAGTTTTTTTATAGAACAAATACTTGATGGATACCTCTCAGTATGAAATGGGAATTTCACTAATATGACAAATACTGTTAGAAAATCACCTACAGTAATTTAATTTAATCACAATGCAGACAAGAGGATGGATGGTTATATTTCTCACAGATACTCTATGTTCATTTAGCAGTAAGTCTAAGTCTGTTAAGAAATAAAATATTTCTCAATCAGTATAATTGAGGTTTATTCTCCTCCAGGCGAGGCAGGCAACAACTGGCAATATTTTCAACTGCATGTCCCACTTTTCCAATCCATTTTTAAAAATTCCACACTCACCCCAAACGTATCTTCCTCAGGCCTGTGAGTCACTGAGATGGTTGGAGTTGGGGTCCCTTAAACAGAAATTAGATTACAAAAGTGAGTTTTTAGAATCAAAATAGGTTTCTTTCAAGTATTTTGATGATGGATGGTCAGGTTTGTGAGATCATAACTTTGGAAAGGTTATGTTTGAGTTTGAGGATGTATCACTATACCCGATGGTTACAAGGAAATTGGATTGTTTTAATGACAAAAATCAACATGCAAATAATCACTGCACAGGATGAAACCACTGAGGAGGCTCATCTGACATTAATACTAATATTTAAAAAAGCATATGGCCTCCTGAGTAAGAGTCTAATATTTAATAAATGTGACTCCAATTAAGCTATTCAAGTATTAGTCTCTAAGTACATATTATGCCTTATTTAGGCCATTATATTTTAGTAGGAGTCATGCTCTGTTCTGCAAATGTTAATGTGCATGGAGACTAATCAAGTAAAAGCTAGCGAGGGTTAACATCAATGAGCCTTTTCATATGTGGCGGAGCACTTATTCATGCTGACAACTCTGAAAACCAAAATCATTATTTTTCAGTGAAAGTCTTACAAAAGATATGCTACTTACCATAATCATAATCATTATCTGAAATAGCAAAGAGTGAAGAGAAATAGAGAGACATGGAAGGAATCAAATACAGTTGAAGACTAAAACAAGTGGAAAGAGCATGTATAACGTGTGTGAAAAACAGCATATGATCAGAACTAGAGTGGGATTGAGACAACAATAGTTATATTTTTTTCCTTATAGTTGATAATATAGTGGTACATAGAAAAGGTGGATAAATTATGATCTTCAGTTAATGATCATCATTTGGCAGCCAAATATCCTAAGGGCAATATTTTCAGAGATGCATAATTTAGGAAGTTTCCCACTGAAATACAATATTCTCCGTAACACATCACAATGATGCTATTTGCTTAGTGTAAACAATGAATTTAAGTAATGGAGTTTTTTCAAGCACTAAAAATAGCCAAATGACATTTATGTATTTTATTACCCGCTATACCATTGCTTATAGTCTAGTTGCCCCAAACCACAACTTAATGGGTCTTAATATAACAGAAAAAAGATGAAAGGGTGATTAAAGACAATACTCTACTACTTTATAGAGTGAGAAGAAACCTTTTGACAGACAGTGCATTAGCGTCATGTTCATGTATCCATAGCATTTGATGTGTGAACAGCAAAGCACAAACAGGAAATAAATTAACAAGATCATCACATCTATATCAAACTCAAATTCACCTTTATTTGCAACATTTTACTCCCACTTCCAGTACAAATAAAAGCTTCATTTTGACATGTGGCATTGTTCCCTGACAGCCATGTAAGATGGCTTAAGAAAAATAAATATTTCATATTGATAAAGTCTTACATTGAAGGGTTTTTCCTCACCCATAATTGAAAAAAAATGATTTGGAAAGGTTTCCTTTGGCCAAAGAGTTATCACTATTCATTGGTGCAGATGAGTAATATTACTAAAAGATAAAATACTATATTATATCAACGAATAAAGCAAGCTAAACAATTCTTGCTATACTAAAATAAAAGTTCCTTTTGGTTAAAAAAAAACATTTTTCATAACTTGCTGTCATTTACCCCACCCCAAATGTTTAACTTACCCTCAAAAAAAGGCCTGTCGAGGAAGTGCCCATATATGGTTCTGGTGGCCACGCCTAGGAAGTTACTGGCCTCCAGTGTGTAGTTGCCATTGTTGTGATGGGTTGGATTTTTAAAGGTGAGACAACCCTCTAAGTAGTCCTGGTAAACATCCATCTCTGTACGCACATACTCACTGTGTGGGATTTCCTGAATAATTGTATGAAATTGTCAACTGAAAATCAATTTAACAAAACAATGCCTATGAAATTTCGTGCGTAAACAAAAAATAAAGACTTTTTTTGAAAAGCTCTGCGACCCAACACTGTATAAACAGTTGATGATGGATAAATAAAAAAAGGATCTTTTATTGTTTGCATTACAGTGGTGTACAATAAGTATTTTGATGACAATATACCAGGACTCAACCCATTTTAATGACCCCCCCAGAGCCCATAACCAAATGCAGTAGCTTACCAATACAATTCACCAAAAATGGCCTTAAACTGACAACAAATAAATAAATAAAAATCCAGAAGATAAGATGAAAAAAAGAAGTCATCCTTCAACTGATTATATCTTTATGCATACTCAATAATTCATGTAAGAAAAGAAAAAAATAATTGAATCAGTTCATCTGGAAACAACATTTATTGGGAGAAACATTTCCTCCCTCTCAACTGACGCCAAGTATTCGCCAACCTTGCCATGAAAGAATACTGTAGTGTCGTGGAAGTTGCACAGCTTAATGACCAGGCGAATTATTGCTCAAGAAAAACATTTATTGCTCTCAAAATATTGCAGGTTACGGAGCAGGAGAAAATAGCACTGTCACGCCTTTTCTTCTCTATCATCACTCAAGGAAGCGAACACAAAAACAGTTCACTTCCCATTGTAACAGATTTCAATATAAAGCATTTCCATCTGACTTCAAAGTAATTTCCCTGAACCATTATTACCAGATTTGTCTAGACATTTCAAATACTGTAAATAGCATAAATCATGTATCTTATACATTTTTATTATTTATCTTAGACTAAACATGAATTGCCTGTTTTTATCTCTTAACTCAAATGAATTAGTCACAACAAATACTATTTATGTATAAGGTTGGGGAATACCTGCAGTTAGCTGAGAGAGGTGAAACCTTTCTCCCAATAAAAGTGTCGAGATGTAATGATTAAACTTTTTTGTGTGAAATCAACTGATTAGTCTATTCTTTAGTCTATTCTTTAGCTAGAAATAGCTTACCTTATCTTTGTGGAACCATCGCAAGTTAGGGTGAGGAGAACCGCGCACTGTGAACTCTATGCAAGTGTCATGTCGACGTTCAGGCTCCTTCAGCCTCACAATTTGAGGGGGGACTATAACAAAGATACAAGGGAAAGAAAGAAAGAAAGAAAGAAAGAAAGAAAGAAAGAAAGAAAGAAAGAAAGAAAGAAAGAAAGAAAGACAGAAAGAAAGAAAGAAAGAAAGAAAGAAAGAAAGAAAGAAAGAAAGAAAGAAAGAAAGAAAGAGAGAAATAAGAAAGAGAGAAAGAAAAAGAAGCAAACAAACAAAATTTAAAAAATACAGACATGGCTTATTTCTTTTTCTATTTTACTTTGTAGTGGAACACAGAGGAGGAGGAATTGAGCGAGTCTCAGAGGTCTTACTAAATTAAAAGCATCAAATGTAATTACATTACAATGTCCTTGCTAATGAGAAGTCACTTTTTCTATCAGAGTAAGAGGGGGAAGAAAGAGAGTATAAGAAGAATAAGAGAGGAGAGAACAATTTTCCACTAAATGGGGTGTTATCATATCTCTCCATTGATCGAGTGTGGTGATCTGTTACCTGACAAAACTCCATCTGAATGTAAGCACAATTGCTTCTTGCTGCAACAAACCATGATCATGTTACTCTAATCTGCTCTATGAAATTCAGCTCAGTACTGATGGTATTTTTTAGCTTTTTTGCTGATTTTTTCAACTTTGTGTGAGTTAACATAATTTGCTGTTTCACCTATCCTGCTGTACTGAGACAGATCCCCACATAACCAAGAGATGTCAACTGCAGGGCAGAGATCATGGAGCCTTTTGGGGTTTGATGCCTTCAGAATGCATTTTCTTTTATTATATCTTGCATGATAACTGATATTCCACATATTCTGTATTCACTTTGGACGTAACAAATGAAGGCAAAAGTGTCCATGGATGAAAAAGCAAAATCTTATTCAGGATAGAGAATTAAACTAATTAAACTTCATCTCATCAAATCTAACTTTTATTACTAAGTCCCAGATTTAAATGAGGAACAGTAGCAAAGGTTTTATTGCGACAAAGATTACTCAAAATAACTCAAACTGTGAGGCTTGTGGTTGCTAGACTAGAAAAGTGCTATGTAAAAGTGAGTCAATTTAACATTTTATAATTTCGGCCATTTACATGCAAATACATGTCTATAAAGGTTTCATGCCTAAGAGGTACTGCTACCTTTGGTTATGTACAACATTAGCAATATTTACTCATAAGTAATTTTAATCCACTCCATCTGTCCATCGCACTCTTTACAGCATTTTTACTCGTATTTTTACACTACGTGGATTGTAAAGTACTTCATACTACATAATTTTGCATTATTTGCATAGACTCTAATTTTTCATTGCTAAAATTTTGTTTCCTATCTCTTCTCTGTCTTTTTATTCTCTCTATGTACCTTTTGAGGCTGACAATAATGTAATTTCATTGGGCTAAGCACAATGACAATACATTTCTTGAATCTTGAATACTCTCTGATGCAGGTATATTCAGGACAATGATAATATCTGCAAACATCCAATTCAATAAAATTTAGGTACTTGCTCATTTTCATGATTAATGATGATGATAACATTTCAAGTCTTCACAATCAACTATTTGAAGGTCTCCAAAGACTCTCGTTTTGTCTCTAGGAAGTGTTTCTCTCCAGACAAGGAAGTTTCACTTTAGAAAACAGTAGTCTTCTCTTCCTCCTGGACCTGACCAGCATTATAACCACATAATCATCACCATTACACGACTGACTCCTAATGTAACTGTGACTAATACAGCAGCCTTGTGATTTGGAGGGCATCCGTTTGAAAGGTTGCTTTCCCCTCATTGGCGGCGATTTTTTGTGTCCACATTGGACTGTAGGTGAATATAAAGAACCACTGTTTGATTGACACCGTCACGTTTTGTTCTTATACGTGCACACACAGCGGAGCTGGCTCCATACAACTATCTAGCATGCTCTCCTCCTCACATGACGAACATACAGGATTTTTCAGATCACCTGACCGGTGTTGTGATTTTTTTTTCTAAGGTGTACCTCGTCCGGGGCTGTCATCAGGTGCCTGTGCTCTCACCGGGCACTCCAAAAACTGTAGTGATTACACCATTTGGTCTTTTTGAGTTCTTGAGGATGTCGTTCGGGGTTAAAAACGCCGCTCAATCCTTTCAACGCCTCATGGACCTGGGACCTGGAATCACCAAGGTCGGTGCGGTACCCCTCCCAGCAAAGGTGGAGGCTGTCAAACAGTTTCCACACCCGCTTACCGCCAAAGCCCTGCTGGTGTTCCTCGCCATGATGAACTTTTACCACCGTTTCATCCCTCAAGCCGCCAAGCTCATGCAGCCTTTGCACGATGCCTTGAAAGGAAAACCAACGCACGCTATGGACTGGACTGTGGTCAGGGACAAGGCTTTTGCTGACATTAAGGCAGCCCTGGTGAACACCACCATGCTGGCACATCCTTCATCCACAGCCCCCATTTCCATCACCTCAGATTACTCAGACAATGCTGTCACAGTGGGTAGGCAGGGCCTGGCAGCCGCTGGCCTTCTTCAGCCGTCAGCTGTGCACCAGCAAGTGGAAGTATAGCACTTTAGACTGGGAGCTGCTTGGTCTCTATCATGCCATCAGGCACTTTCGCTCTTTGCTGGAAGGTTGACATGTCACCGCTTTTGTCGACCGCAAGCCACTGATTTTTGCCACAGCCAAGGTGGCTGAGCTGTGGTCCACCCACCTGCAATTTCATCCGTCCTACATTACAGCACATGGCTGGTAAGAACAACTAGGTGGAGGACTACCTGTCACGGGCTGTGGCAGGAGCAGTCCATCTTGCATTGGATTACAGCCACGTGGCAGCGGACCAGACCACAGACCCAGACGTTCAACTCCCGAGGACCTCGACTACAGGTTTGAGAGCAGAGGAGGTTTTTTTTGGCGAGGTCGGCACCACGCTCCTGTGTGACTTCTCCACAGGCAATCCTCGGCCAATCATTCCCACAGGATGGAGACGACAAGGTTTTGATGCTATCCATGGTCTCTTTCACCCAGGTTCAAAAGCTTCACAGACTGGTGGCATTTAAATTTGTTGGGCGTTGCTGCCTCAAGACGGATGTCAGGGACTGGACATGGACATGACTGGACTGGGCTAACACTTGTCTTGAGTGCCAACGGGCCAAAATACACCGCCACACTAGAGCCCCGCTAGAATTTTTCCAAGTGTCAGAGAGATAGTTTGACCGTGTCAATGTGGATCCGGTTGGCCCTCTGCCCTTCTCTCAAGGTTTCACCAACCTGTTGACCATGGTTGACAGAACCAACTATTAGCCTGAGGCTGTGCCACTGATGTCACTGGCATCTGTCGAGGTGGCACAGGCTTTTATCGGCAAATGGGTTGCTCGTTTAGGCACCCCTTTGGAACTATTCTCTGAACGGGGCACACAGTTCATATCTGAGCTGTGGACCCCTGTTGCCCAGAGCCTCGGAGTGAAACTCCACCACACGACTTCATATCACCAGAAGGCTAATGGACTCTGTGAGTGGTTTCATAGGTTGATGAAGGCTGCTCTTCGTGCCAGCCTCAAAGACTGCAACTGGGTCGATAAGCTCCCGTGGGTAATGCTGGGTATCAGGACTGCACCAAAGGAAGACCTACAGTTCTCATCCGCGGAGCTTGTCTATGGCCCGCCGTTGCGGATTCCAGGGGACTTTGTTCCAAGCATCACTGTTCCTTGGTCTGCAACTCCCCAGCGGTCAACACTAGTAGATAATGTCTTGATGCATGCTCCATAATCCAGGTATGGAAATCACAAAAAAGAGGTGAATCAGTTCAACTGGATCAGAAGTTTATTTGGAAACGTTTCGTCACTCACCAGGTGACTTCTTCAGTCTGAGCTGAATACAAAAATGTCCCTCCTTATAAACGGTACCTTGATGCCACACAACATTAGGTTGGTTTCACATGCAAGTTGGGTGATCAACTGCACATTCAGTGACAATGGGCACCATTCACAGAGGATTGGGAAATGTTTGCGATCACGGCATTGTAGGACGCCGATAGGTGTACTCTCAGGCCACCTCCCATATTCAAAGACGGTCGTTCCCTCTTGACATAAATTACCTCTTTCACCCCCCTTTCAAACCAGTGTTCCTCCCTATCAAGGATGTGAACACCATCTTCTTTGAAAGAGTGGCCACTAGCCTGTTGTTGGGTGTAGACCCAAGGATGTTCACAGTTCACAGCTTCAGAGAGCTGACTACGTTTTCATTCGACACGCACACTCACAGGTGACCATTACTCCCTCCCTATGGTGGCTCATCCTGTGTTTTGGAGAAGGGAGATAAACATTTTGTAGTGGCCATTTGGTCGTGCCTAGACTTGTAGAATTAGCCCAGCCTCCATGACGCGGGCGTCATCCAGTTTTGCACCCTCTTCCTGCTCCCCCCCCTCCCAAAACTGCCACACTCCATGTTCCACACCCGTGTCATGTGCTCTGAAATAAAGTTGAACACACCGATGAGGTAAGCAGGCCGTCACGCGTTACACTATAACAGCTGGGACTTAAAACCGCTTTAATGTCAATCCACCTGGTAAATGTCTGCTCTCTGGTCAAGAAGATGGATGAGCTCCTTCTCAAAAACAAGCAAAACTCTGACTTTTCCAGATCTTCTGTTCTTTGCTACACTGAACCTGGGCATAGTGAGCATATACAATTCTGTACACTTCATCTGCTGCTGTTCCAACTCCTTGGAGTGCACTGTGACATGGAGCTTTCAGGGAAAAAAAGGGGTGAGAGTATATGCTTCTATATAAATGATGGTTGGTGTACAGATATTAGTGTTGAAAAAATCATGTAGCCCTCAGAGTATTTTTTATTGACTGCAAACCCTTATGTTCACCGTGGAAATTTTTATAATTTATAATGGTCATTGTCTATTTACCACCCCAGGCCAGTGTTAAAGAGGCATTAAAACACCTGGCAGAACAAATCACAAATATGGAGCATGAATATCCAAACTCTCTTCTCATTCCTTGGGGACTTTAACAGAGAAAGCCTCAGTCATGAACTGCCAAAATACAGACAGCATTTCATTTTTCTCACAATGGACAAAAACACTCATTGCTGCACAATATTAAAGGATACCTATCACTGTTCGCTATGCAGCCCTGGGAGTCTGATCACTGTCTGGGTCATCTTATCCCAACCTGCAGGCAAAAAATAAAATCTGCAAACCCTGTGGTCACAGATGTGAGGAAATGGACCAATGGACCAGTGAGTTTTATAAGGAGGGGGATGTTTGCCTTCAGCTTAGACTGAAGAAGTCACCTGGTGAGTGACGAAACGTTTCTAAAATGAACCTCTGATCCAGCTGAACAAATTCACCTCTTTTGTGATTACTATTGTCATGTTCCCCCCAAATATCTTGCATATACTGTAATGTATACTGTATGTATTCTGGAAGGCTGTGTTATATCCATTTGCCTCAGATATGTATGTAAGAAACCTGCTAACCTTAATTTCAATATCCCTAATAAATTATCTGAGCCATTGCACTTTATCACCTTTTATTTTACCCAGTATATAGTCAATCCTTATGTATATATTTGAAGAATGTGGGGTGGTCATTTTATTTAAGGTACCTGTAAGAACCATGAAACCAAAGTCAAGTTCCATGTATGTGAAAACCTACATAGCCAATAAACTGATTCCGATGGACAACACAGAGTTTGAAGAGGAATAATAATCAGATCTGACATACCAAGCTCGTTGATAACCATTGCCAACAAATATCAACATCAGCTGCTAACACTCAGCTTTAACCATGGATTATTTGATTCAGTGTGTTGTTGTTTTTTCTTTTGTTTCAGCACAATTTAATCTCTGAGGTTGTTCGAAAACAAACATTATTATCAGTACCACCATATGTCAGTTAGCCAAATAGATATGATCCTCCTCAGGATTAATTAAAAGCTCCCTCGACATTAACTGCTGTCAAAAATAAAATCATATGAGCTCTGATTTCATGGTACTACCTGAAGTTTTATTTTTTCTAAATGGCAGAGCCCATTGATAATCATTTTGTGGTGGATGATGTGTGATTATATTACAGTCTTAGTTGTGTAGTCTTTTGTTGTTATTTAATCTATCCAGCTAAACTGTTGATGTGGTCCTTATTAGTTATTCTCTCAGTGTTTTTAAGGTTTTTCTGGGAGGTGTTCCTCATCTGATGCGAGGGTCTTAGGACAGGACATTGTACTGCTGTAGAGCCCACTGAGGCAATTGTGTGAGTTGTGATAGAGGACTATAGAAAGAAACCTATTTTGACTGAGGGGTGGCATGGCTCAGGAGGTAGAGTGGATCATCTAGTAATCAGAAGATCACTGGTTCGATCTCTGGCTCCTTCAGAAAGCATGTTGAAGAGTCCTTGAACAAGACACTGAACACCCAATTGTGACCCAGTTACAGCAGCTACCCACCCAGCTAGGTTAATAACTTTAACACTTTGACGCCATGCATTTCATGTGCTTTACTCCAATGACAGAATCACAAACTCGTGAGTTTCATTTTAGGGCAAAAAACTTTACCCATCATATTGACAATACCATGTACCAGACTGAATTAACACGCTACTAGCTGACTTCGAATAAACAATAATCTAAGATACTAACCATTCTAAACCAATGGGTTTTTTATGCTAGCTGACTTTATACTTGCTTCATACCTGTGAGCACTATAAAACTGGGGTCAAAGTTCAGGTATGTAAAAACTTGCATGGCCAAAAAATGATTCTGATACTAATACACAAAGCAAAAGCAGTCAGACAATCCTTATACCACAATAGTATTTCATATATTATGACCCAGTCAGATAACTTTTTGCCTCAACCACAGCTGCTCCCCCTGCCTCCCAAAGGGATTCAACTGCTGGTTTTTCAGCTCCATTAGTGCGCTAGAGTGGGCGTAACCACAAACCTCCGACTTTACTACTTCTACAAGCTTGCTTAAGCTTTCCACAACACCTCTCAACCTCTGCTGGTTCTCAGAATATCAAAACATTTTCGTTTCATTTGCTGTGTATCACATTCTCCATGACACAATGAAATCAATATACACCACAGGATTGACCACAACAGTTATAGCTCACAGTGGCTGGCCACATCCTTGTAGTTGACTGAATTAAATGCCAAAAAATGAAGTATTTTGAGGTTTTTTGTTTTCTATATTTGTCATCTCTTCTTGTTGGTCTCTTCTGTCATTTTTATTCCTAATTTCTTTCCTTTATCATTTTTATTTGCATTATCCTGCTACCTTCTCCCCCTTCTTTCTCTCTCTGATTCCCCTGCTCTCACAGCTGGGAACAAACTCAGTCACACGTTATGTGATAAACACTTCTATGAAGTCTCAGTAATTTGTAATAGACCCCCTGTAGACCTGACATTAGTCAAACCAAGTCAAGGCAATGATCTCAATAATTTGTCAAATTCTGTTTCAGAGCATAGACAGCATAGATTTTACCCAACGTAAAACACAATTACCTTCTCTAGAGAGTATCATAGCGCATGCATTATTTCAAGCAAGTGAAAATCCTACTATATTGAACTGAGCTTAAATCCACGTCCCACAGAACCACTCACTGTTGCTCTTGTTAATCGATGAGAAGAACATCACTGGCCAAGAGCCCAGAAATAGATGAGCATGATGTAACTACAGTAGTGTTTGTAAGCAGCATTCTATCCTCAAATAACACTTTTAGAGTGAACATTTCATATAAGATTTTATGATGGGCGATACATGCAGAGTGGTGGGGAGGATGTAGTAATTTTACATTGAACCATGAACATGACAGCTGCCAAGAGGCATATACATTTAGGCTCATTTTTTCTGGGCCATTACAATCATAAATGTATACACCTAGATATTTGATGCAATTCTACTGGGCCATTTTACAAATCAAAATTACTAACGACATGTTCCCCCTTGCATATTCATTCACTGCTGCCTCTAATCTATAAATATTTTTTTCTCTTCCTTTATCCTGTATTATGATCATTCCTTTATCTAAGCAATATTACTCAACTCCTCAAAATATTGGCTGTGTATCCCAACCACAACACCCACAAACCACAGATACAGACTACTCACAACAGCCCTCACAAATCAATAAGCAGTGCCACTCTGGCCCAAGGAGACACAGAGATGAGTGAATGTGACATGCGGAATATAATATAGTGTAAGTCATCTAACTACAAGCCCCTGCCATTAATATCATCCAGGCACGGGAGGGGTCATGTATGTGAAGAAATGTGAGCTGTGAGGGACATAGCTGTGAGTGCCGATGTTTATAGTGCATTCACACAGGATGCAACTTTGGCATAGCATGAACCAATAACAAGTAAATAGTAAGAGGTGATGCAGTGCATTAAGCCACGGTTTTCCTCCAGGATACACATTCGATTTTGTATTAATCTATTCTTACTATTGGCAAGGGGTTTAGGGGAGACCCTTGGAGGTTGTACCTTTCATGAACCTACCAAGTGCACACCGTTAGGTGAGAGTGGGACCACTGGCCCTCAAGAAAATCCTTAACTCTCACTTATGGCTCCTCGTATCTGGTTGTGCCAGAAGCTATACCCCCGGACCTCCACTCCCCTGTGGTTCTAAAAAAAGTGCGGGTCATCAGCCTAGGCTGTTGTGGCAGAGGGGATGTCAACCCTTAGTGTATGAAGTTAGGATCAGTGTAAGAGGCAGATGAACCCATCTCAATAGGTGAAATGACTCTGAAAGTGCAACCTGCAAAGTGTGAGAAACCCTGACCATTTTAAAGCGCAGATTAAAAACCCATCTCTTCCGCCTGTACCTTTCCTCTTCCCCATCCGGTCCTGGCTCAATCTACTATTTTTAGCCCTATTCATTTTCTTGATTTTGATGTACATGGTTTAGGCACATGAAATCTTGTTAGTTTATTTTAGGTTTATGTTCCTTAATTGATGTTGCGTCGGAGTCTTATGATGGTACTAGGGTTGTTATCTAGCTTCTAGTGTTGCTCCAATATCCTTTGTATCTTGACCCTATGCACTTGTACGTCGCTCTGGATAAGAGCGTCTGCTAAATGCCTATAATGTAACGTAATGTGTGTGGCTCACGCAAGTATTCAATGACAGAAGTATTGCTTGTTGCCTCAGAAAGGACAGGGACCCTATTGAGAATCATCCCATTGTTAAACATGATTTCCAGTATACAAAAATTAGTCAGAAAATATTTGAAGAGGAAAGGGACCCCTGCAGTTAACTTCAAAGAGAGTGAGAGCAAAGAGGAATCTCAATCTCCTTCTAGTGTTGCAAAATATGAGAATTCAAACTCAAACTCTTTGGAGGGGTTACAATCTGAGAAGGTGATAAACATGAACATATGTGGACAACCTCTATGAATTGCAACAGAGAATGTCCGAGCACTCTATTAGCTGGGTGAACTAGATGACTGCCTACAGGAAATGAGCAGACTCCATCAATCCATCCATTGTCAACCGCTTATCCGGTGTCGGGTCACAGAGGTAGCAGATTTAAGCCGGGATCTCCAGGTTTTCCTTTCCCTTGCAACATCAAATATAGCTCTAAACTGGGGGATCTCAAGGTGTTCCCAGGCCAGTGTTGAGATACAATCCCTCCACCTGGTCCTTGGTCCACTAGAAATGAGCAGACTGAATATAGAATATAAATATTATGGGATCACAAAAGAGGTAAATTTGTTCAGCTGGATCAGAGGTTCATTTTTGAAACGTTTCGTCACTCACCAGGTGACTTCTTCAGTCAGACTGAAGAAGTCACCTGGTGAGTGACGAAACGTTTCAAAAATGAACCTCTGATCCAGCTGAACAAATTTACCTCTTTTGTGATTTCCCTACCTGGATTATTGATCATGCATCAAGACAAATATTATGGGAGTTGCAGAGTCTCAGTGGACAGATTATTGTACTGTTGACAAAAAAAGGCATGAGATGTATTTTTCTAGTGGCATGAATCATGAGAAAGGAGAATGAACTATCATGAAAAAGTATTTGTCAAGATCAGTACAAGACTACACTGCAAAGTATGACAGGGTAATAATGATAGAAGGAAAGCCATTGGATGTTGTCATCATTCAGGTGTATGCACCAACACCAGATCACATTGATACTGAAAAGGAACAGATGTACTCATTGTTTTGGGTGATTTTAATACCAAAGTAGGTGCATAAATTCCTGATTAAATCATAGGAAAACTTGGCCTCGGGAAAAGGAATGATCACCGGGAAAGACGGATGTTGTTTTTCAAGAAGAAAACCTTACTATCCCCATCACACTATTCTAACAAAACAAAAGGAATCACCACATATAGATCACCCCAGGGGATAGGAGTAGGAACTAAATTAATTATATCTTGGTGAAGAAAAAGTTCGAAAATCATGTCAAGTGTGGTAAAACATATAGAGTAGACATTATGTCAGACCATGGTTTTCTCATTGCAAAGATGAATATTAAATTTAAAATTGTAAGAAAAATACAAAGTCAAGAAAATATGAGCTTCAGTTATTAACAACCGACCATTACAGAGAAGTGGAAGTTAAGAACAGATTTAACTCACTGATGATTGAGGAAAACGAATAAGTAGAGGACGGTACTAGTAGGATCAACCATAAATGGCATTGTCTAAAAGAGATAATTAATGGAGCAGAGGCCAGTGTTTTATCTGAGAAAAACATTAGAAAAGACAACCCATGGTATAGATATGATGACAGAAAGAAGATCAAAGAAAAAATGCCCTAAATAAAAACAGATTGAGAGGGAGGTCAATATAGTACAATGAGGCCATCTGGACTTAACTTTAAAGCAAAACATGAGTACGTTTCAACATTCCACTGAATATCATCCTTAGCTCTTAGTCCAGTATATGACCCACCCAGCTCCCTTTTAAAGGAGCTGAGATATAAATTAGGGTGTTCACACAGAATGGGGTAAAACAATGCCGAAATGGAAGCAAAGAAAAACATCTTTTCAGGCTCAATAATCCAGGTAGTGAACAAATAAACAAAATGCCCTGAATAATTCAGAGCACAAAACAATAAATTCAATGAGTCACACATGAAAGTAAAGTTGTTAGGATAAATTAAAATATGATTGAGAGGGCAATACGCAATTTACAGTCTGGCTTAAGAATAGGAATGTGAACAAAATGGATTATTTTACATCTGCAGACATTATTTGAGAAATATCTTGAGGCGAGACATTTTCATATGCGTTATTGACTACAAAAAAGTATTCGACTGGTCTACCTTGAAAAAATGATTGAAACACTCCAAAAGTTCCCATTGATAGTACAGAGTTGAAACTAATAGCAAACGTGTATTGGAACAAATCAGCAAGTATGGGATTAGAAGCTGGTGAGTCAAACAATTTCAAAATCCATTGTTGTCTTAGACAAGAATGTGTTCTGTCTCCTATGCTCTTCAGCCCACACACAAAAGAGATTTAACAGATGATCTCCGTGACATAAACATAGGTGGAACAAAGAGCAACTTCAGGTTTGCTGATGATACTGCGCTGTTAGCAGAGTCTGAAGAAGTCTAACGGGAGATAGCTGATGTTCTGAGGGGCAAAACATTGGTTAAAGGTTTTAAAATGAATGTCAACCAAAACCAAAAGAATGGCTGTCAGTAGAAAAATGGCTCAAACATGAGGACAGAATGCTCAGCAGCTTTATTACAAAATATGTGGGTATTATCTTACTGACTGGAGATTTATTGAGACTAGTCTTTTCAATTGAAATAAAGTGATAATCTATTTTTTCACTCAAATGACATTACAATCTTTTATAATGAATACCAATTATTAAAGAATAACACCAGTGTAATTTTATCTTATTTTTCATTTTTGTCAACAGATGCTTTGAAAGATGATTCTATGGTCAAATATACAACTATCCTTTCTTTTAACACTGTGCAGGATAAGACCTGAAAACTGAAATTAGCCTAACCTGGATTACTTACACTCTGTGTGTGTGTGTGTATGTGTGTGTGTGTGTGTATA
This sequence comes from Regalecus glesne, assembly GCA_900302585.1. Classification (NCBI taxonomy): domain Eukaryota; kingdom Metazoa; phylum Chordata; class Actinopteri; order Lampriformes; family Regalecidae; genus Regalecus; species Regalecus glesne. The sequence continues at coordinate 22 of OMLC01043034.1, read as the reverse complement.
TATATATATATATATATATATA
>OMLC01043032.1:0-17897 GCA_900302585.1 Regalecus glesne | reverse complement strand
CACCTGTCACAGGTATGGCGGAAGTGACATTTACAGCAATGCATTCTGGTACATGTAGGCTCTGTTGGAAAGGCCCTGCATATTTCTGTCAGCATAGAATGCAAGGAGGTCTTCAATGTGCTTCAATAGACTGCTTTACTCATCGGCACTGACCGTAAATATACAAAACCATCGGCAAAAATGTTTTGTAAGAGAAGCTTCTGGGTTGCTCATATGGAGGCTGCCCAGTGTACTATAGTGCAAGATTGGGTAAAAGAGGCAAGAAAGAACGAAAGGAAGGAAAGGATTCCCTTATCAGTCCCACAAGGGGAAATTTGGATTTCTCTGCATTTTTGACCCAACCTATTGTATAGGAGCAGTGAGCTGCCAACATATGGCGCTCGGGGAGCAGTTAGGGGTTAAGTGTCTTGCTCAAGGACACCTCGACATGCTGTATGCAGGACCGGGGATCGAACCTGTAACCTTCTGATTGCTAGACGACCGCTCTACCCACTGAGCTATGCCGCCCCTATATACTTGAAGATTGGTGTGTTGTCGTTCTATGTGAGGTACCTCTGACAGCCATGGAACCCAAGTGAAATTCCTTGTAGGTGAAAACCTACATAGGCAATAAACTGATTCTGAGGACTGAATGTGTGTGAATTACTTAGCATGCCAGTCAACAGAAGGTAGTGAGTTTCAGTGGGGAAATAGTAAAAACCACTCATGTCTGACGCTTCCTGGGGTTTTTAATTCAGAACCCCTGCTGTAATGAAAGCTCACACACAATGGCAAACAAGTCAGCACACACACACCCATACACACGCCGACAAAATACACATTATGGGCACGTTGCAGGGATAATGGACTTGGTAATTGCTTTGCAACAGGCAACGACAGCACCACCTGTCCACCAGGTTCACCCTGTAAGGGGGGGGGGGTCACTCGGTTGTTATGTTTATGCTAAAGTGTCTGGGCACCATCATGTGATGAGGGCACCTCAACCATCCAGAATCAGCTTCTCAGATGGGCTATACACACACAGGGATTTGACTTGAGTTTCATGGCTCTCAGGTACTCTTCATAGAATGACAATGTAACAATCTTCATAAATACATACGTACATACATACGTGTGTGTGTGGCAGTATACACACACACACGTATGTATGTACAGCACAATGTATAAAAAATTGTGACATGTATAACAGACTCTCCTTCGCTGTCTCTCCATGAACTTGGGTTTATGCTGCTCCATTTTACATCAATTATGCACTAGGTTCCACCCCTAAATCAATCTGTACATTCACCCTGAGCATAACTGTGTGTAAAAGAGAGAGAGAGAGAGAGAGAGAGAGAGAGAGAGAGAGAGAGAGAGAGAATTACAAAGGGAAAGAAAAAGACAAACGTCTGAGATTCATTAAACAGTGAAAAGGGCAGTGGATTGACCAGGGAGCCAGGGGTTGGCTGCACAGTCAAACAGCTTTCCAATGGGATAGTTAGAGAAATCGATATAGATTTATCCTTTACCATGGGGCTGTGGTAGCTCAACTGTAGAGCATGTGTCTACAAGTCAGTTGTTGTGGTTTTGTTCCCACCACGGGGTGTCAGGAATGGGAATCTGGTCTTAATCCCCCATACTCGATCAATTTGAAGCATAGGTTGTGAAGTGGTTGCTAGTCTAGAAAAGGGCCATATAAAAACAAGTACACTTACTATTCTACATATCAAATTCACCCACTTTACATCAGCCTCCAAGCAACGTTATTTCCTCTGGAGTTGAACGGAGATGAGGTCTTTGGAAAATAAGAGGTCAGTTGTTTTATAGATAAGCCCAGGTCCATTTTTTGTGTCACGGTTAGTCCCCACATTATGGGGATGGACATTCTCCACCCTATAGAAGCACACTGAAAGGTATGAGACAAAAGTAGAGGAGTTTGACAGAACAGCTGATAGCTTGTATGACACCCGATAGAGAATTTTGGCTAAAACAAGTGATAGATGACACTACTTAGTATTTAAAAGGGATGAAACTAAAGTGACTGTCTCAGAAAGCACAGCAACCATTCAACCAGCTACCATCAGAACATAAACACTGATGACTGCACATACCATTGATGCATAAGCTCTGACTCATATGTCCATTCCATATTTAATGAGGAGAATCTTGTTGGAGAAACAAATTGGAAGCCTAGATGTGAGAAAACAATATGACTGCTGATCTGTCCAATATCTGTTTCACAAGAGTCTTGGCCATTCATTACTTTGACTTCAATGCAGACCTGAGGGAAATGTTTTTTGAACCATAGGTTTTAAAAATTCAATAGTCAAAACATGTAAAATGGGCCTCCTATTAGTGTTTCTTTTTACGTACCCACCCATGGTTTTCAGCTGAGGATAGGGTTTTACAGAATCAGTACAATTCACACATTATGTGAATCACAGAAATGGATCAGAGAAAACAAAATTCTCCTGAATGTACTTTCCTATGGCTGTAAGACCTTCTGGTGCTTGTTCTGTTTCTCTCTCTGGCCAACACCAAACAGTCTGATGTTCAGTTTCAAGTAGCATCTGTCAACTGCTAGGTCTTTCATCCGAAGGGCCTTTAAGCACCATAAGTTCACACATCACCGCCGCCTACTTAATGGGAACTGAAACCTTAACCCCTTTTGTGTTTGTATTGCACCGTATCTATTAAGTTATCCAGAGAAATGAACTCGGAATACAGAGAGCATTTGTGTTGAGCCCTGTCTATATTTTTGTAAAAAAAATTAGACCATATGAGAGGAGAATTTTATATTTCTGTTGTCTCATCTGCTTTTTAGGAATCTGACACTAGGTTAATTTTCATCTTGCTTACATATTTAACTTATATATTAAATTATGATTAACTTATGACGAATTAATAAAGACCTATCCATGCCTGTAAACGTATGAAAGGTGCATCGTAGACAAAAAAAGTCCAGTATAGTAGTCCTGCATTGTCTTGACTTGCAACAAGCCTGATGAGAAACTGAAAACCACATTTCACCCTTCTATTATTGATCAAATGTCTTCTGAGTGTTACTCAACACTTATTCTATTTAGCTGATGCTATTTGAGCAGCTTTGAGCGCAATGGTAGAAAACATTTTATTTCCTACTATTCTCCACATTACAAGTAAACGCTTGTAATGAATTAAAATTGAGTCTTAATTAATTGAATTAAAACTGAGTATATTTTTCCTGTTCATACTGTATGTAGTGCTCATATTTCCCCCTTGTTTAAATTGTTGTTACATATTATGCTATAGATTTGATGCATGTCTTAATGTGCTTTCCACTTTGCTGCTGTAACACTGTAATTTCCCCCTGTGGGACGAACAAAGGAATATCTTATCTTATCTTGTGATTTGGTTTTAGTCAGAGTACTGACCCTAGACAGCATTCAAGTGGTCATCATATGGCCATCTGTTTTTCAAAAATAAGATGTGGTAGAAAAATAAATTAGATAAAAACTGAGAAGTGATTTATTTTGTTTAATTCAAGTTTTTAACAAGCTCATCTCCATCTTTTTTAATGTTTGCAGAAGTGTGTGTATTGCTACGGCAGGAGCCCCAAAGAGAATCAGGGTGCCTGTATCCAATGCTCACATGAGAACTGCTCCACCTCCTTCCATGTCACCTGTGCCCAAATTGCAGGTGTGGTCATGAAGCCTGCCGACTGGCCCTATGTGGTGTCTGTTACCTGCCACAAGCATAAAAGAAGCAATCAGAGGGTGAGTTTTAAACTATATAGTTATATTCCGTATCCTAATTTAGTTAAAAGAGTAACTAGGGACGGCATAGGTCAGTGGGTAGAGCGGTCGTCTGGCAATCGGAAGGTTCCAGGATCGATCCCTGGTCCTGCATATAGCATGTTGAGGTGTCCTTGAGCAAGACACTGAACCCCTAACTTCTCACTTGATGTACGTCGCTCTGGATAAGAGGGTCTCCTAAATGCCTATAATGTAATGTAATGTAACCACAAACTTAAATATATTTTCCAAGTGAAAATTCAAATACATTGCTCTATTTCAATGGGACATCTATCCTGTGCAAATTTGACAAAATTTACATGTCCTACAAGTAATCTGCCAACATTGTGTTCCTGTCAATTGAATATACTTGCAGAGATCCACAGTCCTCATTCATGTCAATATAAAGCACCACCTTGAGATTGATCTGTTGATCTCTGAAGAGTGCCACTATACCACTAGTCCTTGTATTAACTGTGTTCTCCGCTGTCTTTCTGTAGCCACGGAAGGTGCTCAAGTCCTCCAGCGGGCTCACCCTGGGCCAGAAGGTGATTGGTCGAAACAGCGATGGCTGGTTCTACCACTGTACAATTATCGGCACAGCGTTACAGACCTACTATGAGGTCAACTTTGATGACGGCTCCTACTGTGACAACATGCACCCTGAAAACATCGTAGTGAGTCCTTTTCCTCATCACTAACAGGAATCCATAAGCATATGCAGCATACATACCCATACAGCAATGAGCCAAAATGTAATGACCACTTGTAGGTGACCGAATAGCATTGATCATATCCAAACAAGGGTACATGTCAAGGTCTGGGTAGATTAAATGGTAAGTGAACAATCACTGCTTATACTCAAGGTGTTGGATGCAGGAGAAATGGGCAGTAGTGAAGACTTGAGAGCAACTTTGTAAAGGGCTGAATCGCTATGGCCAGATGAGTGGTCAGAGTGGGGTACTCCCTGTCATCGGTGTTGAGTACCAACCAACAGTAGCCTGAGGAGAGATAAACCACAAATTCGGAACAAGGTGTTGGGGCAGCCAAGGCTAATTGATGTGCCAGGGCTACAAAGGGTATCCCGTCTGATGTAAACCAACAGAAGCTCTCCTGTGGCACAAATCACAGAAATGTTTAATGATGGTAATGGTAGGAATGTATCCCAACACAGGGCATCGCATCCTGCTACATACAGAGCTGCGTAGCTGCAGAAAGGTCAGAGTGCCCATGATGACCCCTGTATACTATGTTAAAGTCCCCAGAATGGACATCCAACCGTTGGAACTGGACCTTGGAGCAGGGGATCAGGTCTGAATCCTGTTTCCTTTTAGATCACATGGATGGCTCTGTACATGTGTGCTATTTACTTGGGGAAGTAATGGCACCAGGATGCACTGTAGGAAGATGACAAATTGGTGGAGGGAGATTGTTCCTTTGGGAAACTGTGGGTCTGGCCATTCATAAGGATGTGAATTTGACAGGTGCCACCTATATCTAAACATTGTTGCAGACCAGGTACACCCATTACTGGCAATTTCCTGACAAGATGGTAAAATGTTCAAGGGGTTGCCCTGGCTTCCAAATTCTTCAGCTCGTGATCCGATTGAGTATCTGTGTGATGTGCTGGACCAAGAAGCCCAATTCACATCAGCTCCACCTCACAGCTTACAGAACCTGAAGGATTTGCTGCTAATGTTTTGATATCAGATGTCACAGAACACCTTTTGGGGTCTTGAAGAGTCCATATCTTGACGGGTCAGTGCTGCTTTGGTGACAGACTGAGAACCACCAGCAGATCAGAAATTGGTCATAATGTTTTGGCTCATCAGAGTATTTATACACTTCGATAAAGCATGAGGGAGGACACCTTTTTTTGTTAGTATGTCTAAAATATATTGGATCCAGTTTGTACGGGGGTATTTTTATCAGCTGAATAAGCATTTTTATAAACAGTTATTTTTGTTCCGTTTGTCTTTATGAGTAAGTTACTGGATATGCTGGATATCTTGCCTTGCAGGAACAGTTGCACTTTCTTAATGACTGGATGCTGCTTGTGTTTGGCAACATTTTCTCAGTGGTGGTTAATGATATAAGCGTACAAATATCTAACATTATTTTTCTTCCGTATACATGCATTTTCCCTCCCTCTCTAATTTTCTGATTTATGTCCACTTCTCCTTTGTACTCCAATGGCCCTCCATCATTTTCTATCCTTTTATAGGACCTTTCTCTGCCTCTAACACTTTTCTCTTTCTGTGTTTTTACCAGAGTCATGACTGTCTGCATAACGGTCCTCCAGAGGTGGGCGAACTGATGGTGGTTCACACCAATGAGGGTCAAACACTCAATGCCTCCTTCGTCAAAGAGCATGTCCACAAGCTTTACCAGGTCAGAGGAGAGGCTTCTGTACACAGTGACTCATTTACTGGCTAACTCACAACCACTTAACAAAAAGAGAACTCTTAAATCTTTGGCTATATCCATACTAATGCATTTTCAATTTAAAACCTATACATTTTGCTCTGTTTATGTCTTATGTCCACACTACTCTGGTGCCTTTGAGCCCTTAAAATAGATGGTTTGGAAAATACTATTGATCCGGTTTTAGTCTGAAAATTCTGGGATTGTTTATTGGTCTGGACAGGTGGAAATGGAGACTTTTGAAAATGGTAAAGCAGACACCCATGTTCACTTCCTGATTGGGTCTTATCAGTCATGACATGTCCTTCCTTGACTCCTCATGCCTCTATCATATTACCCTGAAGAAAACAAATGACATCAGCCTTGACTACTAGTGGTTTATTCAACATTGATCCCCAAAAAAATCACAGGCATCGCTGACCTTGTCTATGCTAGCAGCTGTTGTGCAGTTTAATTTTGCATTAAACAATATATTTTCTGCAACTTAGCAAGCATCCACAGAGTAGAGATCCTTTTAACACAAGCATAAGCATATTAGTATGGATGGGGCTTCCTGAAATGATGCTAAAACATATGTGGACAGAGAGGTTTTTAAAAAAAAAAGTTATATTACATATATTAAAATGAAAACGTATTAGTGTGGATGTTGTCCGAGTGTGACGGGTGTAACAACTCGGTAATTTTGAGCGTAGTCCAGCAACACCATACTTAGCATTCACATTTCTCCACATATTCACACCTAGGAGCTGCCATTGGACAGCCAGTTTGATCCTGGCACTGAGAAGCTTGAGTAGGAAGGATAGAGGGTATTGTGCCATGTTTACTTATACCCACCTATAAATCTCCACAAGGTCAAGGAAGCAGTAATCATGAGGCCACTTTTTTTGCCCTCTTGGCTGATATGTACATTTATGACTGGTGGCCCAGCTAAGAATAGCCTATAGCCAGAAGTTAGGTTTTAATTCCCTTTGATGTCGTTACCACCGTATTAAAAGTCTTCTTAAGCAACAGACATAGGAACAGGGGTACTCCAGAGGTTAGCAAGCGGTGCTCTGAACACATTCAGCCACAAGTTGTGATATTTATGTGAACGCAAAACCAGATGGTAACTTTGGCAGGATTGTAAGTGAATTTTTACTTTATTTAATTATTGTAATTTTTCAATTTGCTCTTATATTTAGCTGATTTTTTTTTTGGGGGGGGGGGGTCAGTGTTTAGCTCGCTCATTTCAGGAACTGACCAACCAGAGGCAACAGGTTTGAATTCACTGCGGGGTGTCAGGACAGACATCCAGCCTTAATCCCTCAAACTCCATCTAAATCTGTGTCCAACCCCATCGTGCAGATACTAGTCATGACATGTAAAACAGGCATCTCTCCCATTTAGCCAACATTTAGACTTAAGATAAGATATTCCTTTATTAGTCCCACAGGGGGAGATTTGCAGTGTTTACAGTAGCAAAGTGGAAAACAAAAACAGAGTAGCATAAAATCTAAAGAGGTATAGAAAATAGGAGCAATATAAACAAGGGGAAATATTACAAAATATGATCAGTATATACAGTATGAACAGAAAAAAAGACTCGACAGTTAAACTTACACAGTTGCAGAAAGGAAATATTTACGTTGCAGAGTGGAATGATAATACACCTTATTTAAAAATTTTGATACGGAACTCATGTTATAAGATATGCCTTTATTAATCCCAGAAGCAGAAATTTGCAGTGTTATAGCAGCAAGTGGAAAGTGGAACAGAGACGAGGGAAAACAATAAATGAAAACTATTGACAGTTTAAGTTGTATACAGATATCTTATTGTACATTTAAAAAGTCCAGTTGTTAGTCTTGATGTGAATGTGGTCTATTTGGAGAGTAGTCGTGGTTATAGACGGACAGATGTAGGAAGGAAAAACCTGGAACAACACTCCTTCAAACAGTTTGGGTGCAGTAGCCAGTCACTGAAGGAGCTCCAGTGCAGCAAGGGAGCCCTGCATGGGGTGGGATCCACTTCCATCATGAATGACAGTGGATCCCAGGTTAGGTTAGACTTTAGACAACATTTAGTCTTAGAATAAGGGAACAGATGAGGGTTTTGATTAACAGTGTCAGGATAGGACACCGATATGCCTGAACCTTTGACTGTCTGTTTATAGGATGTTCTCCACTACGTGTCCCAATGGATCTTATACTGCTTTCCTAATGACAGTCAAGTACTGAGCCGCGGTGGCTCCGTGGGTAGAGCGCACGCCTGGGACTCAGGCGCGGCGGGTTCATATCCCGCCACATAGCTCAGTAAATATGAGGCATTCATTGTAAAGTGCTTTGAGTGGTCGCTAGACTAGACAAGGGTTACATAAGAACAAGTCCATTTAGCATTTACTGTCCCTTTCAGACCACAATGACCACTTGTTATTGTTGTGGAGAGAAATGACTGATCAGGAGATTTAGCAGAGGCCGGCAGAGCTGGACTTTATTCAATAAACACATACAGATGTACAAAGCACAAAACCTTAACCTTAACCCTACTCTGTTCATAGTTGTTTATATACTTTGCAGACATTCATACACCCACACAGGGTCTTTGTGTTATCGTGCTGATGTGCACACATTTTTGGACAAGTATTGCAGGTGGGCCAGGTCAGTTCACCCTGGTTATCTTGTCCAGAACGGTATAGTCTTTTGATGACTACACACTTAAGTACAAACTCTCCTAGATCATGTGGCTTAAACATACTGTGATTATTTCCAGCTTTTGTGATCCATGGTTACCTTACTTGGAAACTAACCCGTTTGTTGAACATGCCCTGTAAACCAATCTGACCAAGATTAACCCCTTCATCCAGGTGGAGTTCCAGGACCAAAGGCAGTTGCTTCTGAAACATACAGAGCTCTATCCACTGGAGCAGGAGCTTCCCAAGAGGGTCAGAGCTCGCCTGGTAAGTTATTTCACCTTTTATCATAACACCTGATTTGGCAGATCAGTTGGTATTCTTCATTGCCAAGATAAATTGTACCAAATTCTCCTTCCAAGCCACATGCAGGAACTTGGAAAATGGAAATAGACTAAGTGCACACAAGTCAAAGTACTGGGAAACATGTCCAACAAATTAATTAAAAAAACTAAATACTATGAAATGAAAAGAGTCTGTGCCCCTGACTAAAGGCAATGGAAATAAGAGCTGGAGTTGATCCCTGGGCACTGGACTGCGGCTCCCCACTGTTCCTAGCTATTTAGCTAAAATGAATTAAATGCAGCACATTTCAGTGGATAAGGTGGTTGTCTGGTGATCGGAAGGTTGCAGGTTTGATCCCTGCACCTGTGTTGAAGAGTCCTTGAGCAAGACACTGATCCCCTAACTGCTCTGCCCTGGGATGGACTGGTGACATATCGAGGGTGTTTGCCCACTTTTCAACCAATGAGCGCTGTGATAGTTCCCTGCAACCTGACTACGGATAAGTGGTTGATGATGGATGCATGGATGGATGGGTTAAATGCTGAGGGTGAATTTCCCCACAGGGATTAATAAAGTATATTTTCTTATAAATATGTATCATTTTTTGTGATAGAAAAAGGAAGGTTTAGTCAGTTTTGTTAATTTACCATTGTATCAAGGTCATCCTGTAATGCACATACACTCCAGTTGTAACCTTTCTGACTGGAAATATTAGAGACTGAATAATTTGTAAAGGAACGTATTTGTGCATTTCAAATAAAAGGTTACCAAGGCACCAGTTTGAAATAAAATACTCCCTTGCTGGGTCAGTGTGAGTTGAAAAAACAACCCTAAGGTTTATAGCAATAGAGACCAATTTAAAACTTGACAGCCAATGAAGCACTTTGCCAGTATGTTCTCCAGAAATGTGAAGCTTAAATGATGGTTGTGTAACCCTGTATATCTGTGCATCTTCAGGCTGTACCAGTGAATGGTTCCCAGGAGGCTGCCGCTGTGGATGGTGCCCAGGCAGCTAAGCGCCGTCGTCTGCCCACTGATCATACACTGCCCCCGGACCAGCAAATGGAGACGGCAACCTCAACCCAAGCATGTGAAAATCCTAGTATTATAGCCACAACCCCACAGCCTCCATTTATTCCTAACACTGCCCCTAAGCACACCACCATCCTAGCTGATGGTTCCCAGATGGACAGTGATACCCAGATGGACACCAGCACCACTCTCTCAAATGCTTTAACAGAGTCAGCTCTGGTTGAGGACCCCACCCTGACTCCAGCATCAACCTCTTTTCAAGCAACTTTGAACTCTGACCCCCTCCTGTCCGCTGCCTCCTCTCTCCCATGTTCTCAGGACATGTCCAGTGGCTATACTCCCAGCAGTGGCTACGTCTCCTACATGGAGAGCCTCCTCAACTCACATTATCCTCAGGACGATGGCCCTGGGCCCTTGTATTGAAAAAAAAAATAGGAAGCAACCACTGTTTCAACAGGGCTAACAGATGCCAAGTTAATAAGAAGTAAGCTAAAGGAGGCAGATGCTAACGGACAAAGGCATTTGCTACACAGGACACAAGAGCCCATGATTGGAGCAGGAAAGACACAGATATACAAAGAGCTTCTCTCTTGATGCATGCGTAATGTTATTTTTCATTCTTCATTTCTTAATGTCTTTGAAAGATGGTATGTTTAAACCTATTCGGAGCCTTTCTTCTTTTTTCAACTGCTGTTCTTTCCTCCTCCATATTGTATAAACAGCTCTTTGGGTAGCATCAACTTCATACCTCTCTGCATTAATCTAATAACAAAACACGTGGTTTTCTTTTTACAGGAAACTAATTAATATAATCCCCACCCCCTTTGGTGCCTGAGACCCTGGTGGATCAGCATTTTATGTGTTGTTTCGATCAAATAACCAGCAATAGAATCTATTTTTCAATCTAGTCGCTCACAAGCTCACAAACCATTTAACAAATGGCCTCTGTATAAAGGACATTTTCGTTAATGTGTATTATGGAATGCGAGAGGAAAAAGGGGAAAATGGGTTAATATGTATTATTGGGGATTCAGTATTTAACTGTCTTAGTCATACATTGAAGCAAATTGTTTGTTAATGTTTTTAATGCTTAATTCTGACTTGACTGTAACCTTGTCCATTTTTTTGGTACTTGTGAAGACCGTGATGGTGGTTCCAGATGTGACCTTTTTGTGTCAGCCTAATGCAACTGGTCATTACCAAGATCCAGTTCACATGTTCAGAATGAATTGTCTCAGGGTTCCTACAAAGTTTAGACTTGGATTAGTTTTGGTATAGCATTCAGAACATATATCTCTGTCTTACTGGACATGTTTTGTTATGGTAGAACCCACACCCATTTTACATAGCATGTTATGGTCTGGTTGACAGTTCTAATGCCCAGCCTCTGTTGGCATATATTGTTATGACCAAATGTTTCAAATTAATCTCGCAAATGAAGGGCTGTATTAAGTCTGGAGATTTGAAATTGAAAATAAGTAGGAACTCTAATGTAGAATTGCTTTTTTATCATCAAACTTGGATGAAATTATAAGTAGAAATGTATGTGGCATAGGGATAATATTATAGGTTTTTTTATTAGTCTACCCATTTTGTGAAGTAACATCCTGAAGGTCGCCAATACGTTATTGAACTACATGATATCATGACCAGTTTTGAAGATTTTACGAGACTCTCATTTCTACTAAGATAAACTACAGTTTCGAGGTTTATTTTTGTTTTGGTTTTTTTTTCCAGATATTGATGGTCAGCGAATTGTGCAACAGAGGTGCTACAGAAATGTTATAGACTACTGATAGATTATCCAGACACTGTCACATTGTACATACCGCAGATCTTGTGTTTGTGAAACAAATTTGTAAATGTCACAAATATAGCCTTGTCTTTATTATTATTATCATTATTATTATTATTGTTTATAGTAATGATAATAACAATAATAATAAAATATTTTTTTTTTTATTCTGTTGCCACAATTAAAATGTAAGAACATTTTGATGTTCCTGTATCAAAAGAAAAATCATCAGAGAATCTTATCATTTCTTAGGCATTAAACTGGGTTGTTATGGTATGGTCATCAGCTCTCCAGTGTTCTTTCTCTGCTGTAGCCGAAATATTAATGAATTATAGAATAGAATGATAATAGAATTATGATTCAAAAGGAGCTCTAATCTGAAAAACCACCTGGACAAAGTAAATGGAAAGATGCTCTACTTCAACTATTAACATCCAGGTGCCTATGAGTTAAGGCATTTAACCATCAACTATCACCATTTGATCCTCTGATAGTAACTCGGTACAACCACAGCCGGTTTCTGTTGGATAGGGGTGAATTTGAAATGTGATGTCTCAAAAAATGTATTCAAGTTACTCCTCAGGATAAGACTAATATCCTATCTTTCTGACCATCTCGCTTCCTTATCCTTTCTCTCACTGCCAAGCCTTAGGGCTTGAGGCTTCAACTGCAGCAATGCTTTAATTTAACAGTTGAGCTCAGTAGCAGTATAAAAAGATAAATTTTAAAAATGGATTCCCTTATCTGTCCTGCAAGGGGAAATTTGGATTTCTCTGAATTTTAACCCATCCTATTGTATAGGAGCAGTGAGGTGCCAACATATGGTGCTCAGGGAGCAGTTAGAGATAAAGGGTCTTGCTCAAGGACATCTCGACATGCTATATGCAGAACCGGGGATCAATCCTGTAACCTTCCAATTGCCAGATGATCGCTCTACCCAGTGACCCCCCCCCGTTACTACTACTGCTAATACTACAAGTGTCCTTGGTCTTATTTTTGTCAAATGGACAAGAGTGCCTCATCTTAATGTTTTAGAAGGGGCGGATGTTCTCCGTCTATCATGATGATGGAGTTGGCACCAGCGAGGCCGTCAAAGCAATTTTGAAGCAGGCCTTAATACATTTCAAATGTGTGCACAGGCCTGGTCAGTACAGATGGTACTTGCTGCCAATTGGCTAATTGATGAGCCACTGTTAATCATGTGCTGAAACCCTGCAGTTGTTTTGGTTTTTTATACTATTTTTAATATTTTTTTAACCAAACTGTAAAATGAAATTCCCATGTGTCAATCCAATTATGCATAGTCATGATCAAATTTTAAAAATACCAAATCATTCAGGTTTTTCTTTTTTATATTCCGTTGTACTGTCCAGCATTGAATCTTAGGCTGGAGGGTGTGGTAAGGCTAATATTAATTTATTTGGCTGGGCAGTACAAATAATTTAAACTTTGAGGTTACCCCAGTCTAGCAGATGCTGGTAAGGCATTGTAAGTGGATTTGTACTTCTGCAGCACTTATCTAGCCCAATGAACACTCCAAAGTGTTTCACCACGAAGCTACAGGGTGGGAGACGAACCTACAACCCCTGACTTCATGGAGTGCGCTCTACCCACTGAGCCACCGCAACTAGCGATTATGATACACGCCTCATTTATACATGTCAATCGAACAGTCAAGACAACACTTATTACTAATTTAAAAGCAGCGTTGGCTCCTGAAAAAAATCTCAGGGGGGTAGAAATTTTGTAAAAGTGAACGGATGGAACAACCATATTCTGGCCATGGGTTTAAAAAAAGGAGCAATGATATTGCTATTTGTATTAATTTGCGAAAATAAGCAGCCATATTCTGGCCAGACTCACAGTCTCAGAGAACGTCTCCTGGAGGCTGTAGATTATCAGAATCTGGTACGATGCACCACAGCAGCCCTTGTCATCAGTCTAACAGATCAGTTTCTCACAGACCAATTCGTAGAAGATCCTCGAGTGTAGGTCCCGACCCCTTTCACAGAAACTTGTTGAATGATTACATTTGGTCTCGGAGCTCCTTCTAGTTTAACGTCAATTTATCTGGGTTTGCATGACGACTAAAAAGGAACTTCTTTCAAAGACACAATCCTATCCCACTGAACAGCAGCCATCTTGAGAGTAGGAAGTGACGTAATGAACAGCTACCTGCTCTTTTCTCAGTCACATATGACGAAAGTGCGTAAATGCAAACCCTCCCCCATAGAGATTACATTGAAAGCTCTGATATGTTAAATAAATAAATAATACATTTAACATGAGAGTCTATTAGATCCCCGGGGTGATTTTCAACCTGACTGAAATCACCTGAAAGGGGCGGGACCATCTGAAGCACGACTTTAGTCCGATTGGACAATGAGGTTTTTGACGTATCTAACATCTAGAACGCTGATGACGACTGCTGCTGTGTCAGAGAATGCATCTCTCTTTTTCCCGTTGGTAGTGCGTCGCCCAAATCGTCCTAATACACAAATCACCCATGTTAAAAAACATGAAACAGTCCAGACCCACGGTGTGCCTGACGCGAGTTGCAAGCACTTCGTACTAAACATCCCTCTCAGATCGTCCATGAGTGATTGAGTGACACCGCTTTTCTCTATGCTTTGCCAACCGTAGTATTTGCGCATGCGCGATGGGGAAAATGGAGTGGCAAAAGAGTGACAATCTTACAGCCACATCTCCTTTTTGAGAAGATCCACAACACAAAGCAAGTCCAAACCAGTCACCGAGAGGACTGCAGAGCTCAATGTGCATTTCTTGCAAATAAAATATTCAGTTTCTTTCTTTATTCTCAGAGTCGACAAACTTGCGGTTTCAGGGGTTGCCATGACTCACTGGGTAGAATGGCTATCTAGCGATCAGAGGGTTACAGGTTTGAGCCCAGCTGCTGCAAAGAATTATGTCAGTGTCCCTGTGCAAAACACAGTCGCCCTAACTGCTCTGTCCTTTGATGGACTGGAGACATATCCAGGGTGTCCCCCTACCTTTCACCCAATGAGAACTGGAATAGGCTCCAGGTCCCTCTGACCCAAGTTTGGATAAGAAGTTGACGATGGATGGATGGATGGATGGATGGATGGATGGATGGATGGATGGATGGATAATTTTGATGCTTCCACTCAAAAAAGTGACTTGTTCCTTATTTACTATTTCTGCAGTTTCTGTATCAATTACAATATTTCATTCAATTGTTCAGGCATTTGTAAGTTAATGGCATGTCTTAGAGTATTTATGTGGGTGCATATGGGCGAGTGGGGTGTGTGTACATATTTTAGCATCAAAGGAGAGGCCTTGAAGCAAAAGTTATGGAGCCACTCCCATGCTGTGTGCATCATCTCACTGGTTGCTGTGTGGAAGGGGAAAGGGAAACAATGTCAGCTGCATGATCAGAATTGTAAACATGAGCCGGGTGCTGAGAAAAAGGGAGAAAAAGTTCACTTCACATACCATTTCATGTATCGTGTAACGTGTATCTCGTTTTACGTTTTACCTTTTGCAGAATGGGTTTCGTGTTTCTTGTCTTTCAAAAAAAAATGCAGTGTTCCGGAATTCGGAACATGCCGCGTTCACAGGACTGAGAATCCCTGTATGTTGTATCGGTTCATCAACAAACATCTGAAATGCGAAACAAATCTAAACATGTGGATTACAGCCTGATCTAACTGTAGCAGAACACAGGGGTGAAAAGATGCTGGTTCAGTCAAAGTGTGTCCATCCACAGCCTCCTGCCTTAAGGAAAGGCCCACCTTCTCTTTACTGCAGGTAAAACGGCGGAAAAGCTTAAGGGAAAAGTGAAAATGCCTCGGATCTCCATGGTTCAATGGAGTCAGGAAATGGTAATTACATTCACAAGCTGGCTGACATGACAGGCTCCATTATATACTTGAGTCTTTATTAGGTCGCAGGCCAGTAAATCGAATCACTGAAACTTGAATTGCCACGATTAGGTAGTTAAGAGAGAGCCTTTCAGAGTTGTCCCTGGTTTGAAGATGATTATACAGGCGGGAAATGTTCGAGGGAGAAAACCACAACATCTACAGGGAAATAGCAAACATTTACCTCTCTCTTTCTTTTGTCAAGGAGACAAAAGAAATCATTGTTGACTTCAGAGGAAATCACATTCCTATTTCCATCAATAGCTCATCAGTTGAAATTTACGGACAGGTTTGGATTTCTCGGTTTACACATCAGATGCCCCCACATGTGCTCTCAAAACTAACTGCATCCTCAAGAAGACACAGAGGAGAATGTATTTTTGAGGTGCCTCAAGAGTTTTCGGTATGGGCACCAAAACTCTCATGAACTTCTATATTAGATCCATGGAGAATCTCTTGACAGGCCGTACCATAATAAAGTGGTTTTGGGGACCTGGTGAGTCTGGACTACATACTGTGCCAAAGTCGGCGGCAAAAAAAAATCAATGGCGTGCAATTACCACGATAGCACAGGAGGCAGGGCGACCCTGTAGCAATGGCTAGACAGGTGGTCCAATCCTCGGCCCCTTGCAAAAAGTGTGTTGAGGTGTCCCTGAGCAAGACACTGACCCCTTCACTGTTCAAGTGATGAAATGGTGACCTGTTTATTCACCTTTTGACCTGTGAGCGCTGGGACAGGCTGCAGCGTAACTCCACAACCTGACTTCTGCTTGACGGTTGACGATGGGTGGATGGATGGACTGCGACAGGAGAACCCAAAATGTCCTTAAGGACACCAGACATATGTTCTATTCCCCCTCCTTCTATCTAAAAAATGTAGGTCTATAGTGTTGTTGATGGGTGTCTTTTTCTTTTGTCCTTTGTTTTAAGCCAGAGGGCCACGGCACAATAATTTCATTCTATTCCAATACACATAACATTAAAATTTAACGTGAACTTGAATGGTGGCTCTATAGCAGACAGGGAGAGCTAATTGGAGTGTGTTTTGCCAAAGTCTCCCCATCATCCATGATGCCTGTGGGCTTTTTAAACAAGGAGGAAAAAACACTTTATAGGTTCATCTTTTTGGTCAACACTGGTTTTCTCACAGCCTGCTTCCCTTTAATGCTCACCACCTCCACAAGTGATGGGGACGTGTTGTCTCAGGCACTTTTAATGTTTAGGAAAAGGTTGGTTTTCCTACGTTGGTTAATTTCACTGAAGAGGGATTTGCATCTCTTCTCTCTGCACTCTCATAACCATATTTGGTAGGATCAATACATTGATTCATTATTCTGACTGTCCTGTAAGTGGCCGTGTCTGTGTTGTCATGGTGGAAGTAAACCCCAACAGCTGAGGCAAATAGCAATGCTGCTGGGAAAGCTGCAATCTGAGACTGGTTTAAGGTTGGCCTAGTTCTTGCGTTGGCCTCGCTTCAGCAATGCATGAAGGGGGGCATGTTAGGATGCTATGAGTCCTGTCACTATCACGGGCCCGGCTACAGGAAATCCATCCCAAGTGGGAGACTCTTCTATTAAATGGTCGACTGCAGGAATCCCATTTAATGGAAAAACATCATCTGTCCCTGTAAGTGGAGATAGGTGATATTTGCCCTCTTGAGACCTTTCCTCATGTGGAACCAAAACCAGAGGAGTGAACAT
The DNA here is from genome assembly GCA_900302585.1 of Regalecus glesne. Classification (NCBI taxonomy): domain Eukaryota; kingdom Metazoa; phylum Chordata; class Actinopteri; order Lampriformes; family Regalecidae; genus Regalecus; species Regalecus glesne. The sequence continues at coordinate 339 of OMLC01043032.1, read as the reverse complement.
GAGACCGAAGATTTCACTTATTTAAATAGTGACAAAACTCTGGATCCTTTGAGTAGATTTGCTTGTGTCTAAAGCTTAAAGCCATGTAAATGTTTAAAACAGGGCAAGCTGGACTTGGTGCTCTGTGATGTCAGCATAGCAGGATAAGGACAACTGGAGATGATGGACATACCAGCATGCATGGTTCTTTGGCCTTCGACATCCATTAGATCTGTTGTTAATGTGATTGACAGCCGCTGTCTTTATCCTGCTGTGCAAACATCACAGAGCACTAAGACCAGCCTACCATGTTTGTAAAAACACACACACAAATATATAAATATATATATATATAATTAT
>OMLC01043031.1:0-16852 GCA_900302585.1 Regalecus glesne | reverse complement strand
TCTTATATCACATGGTCCAAGTCCCCTGGACCCCTCATAGAGCCCGTTATGTCGCACAGTTTCACTGCTCTATATGCATTTACATGCGAACTGAGACTTGTCCCTCTGACAGTTATGTCATTTCCCCACCTTCGGCTAAATTTCTTTATTGGATATATTCTGTTTAATTAGGATTTTTAGGTTTACCCTTATGGAAGCCTTGGTTGCTTCTGGTAAGCACGTCGTCTTAATTAGCCAACATCTAAGTTTATCACGACGTCCCAACGACCGCTATCAAGTCGTGCTAGTTTAAACCCATGTAACCCACGACATTACAGACACATTGGATGATCAGATAAATCTCCATAACTTGGTGGAAACGGGGTAAAGAGTTGCAACTCACCTGGGCCCGGTTGGAGCGGAGCCTTGTGTTTTGAAGTTTCTGTGTGGAAAAAAACAATGTTCAGTCGGACCACCTTGGATTTTAAAACATGTTATTTTTGTTTTCTCTGACTGTCACCGCAAAGAAGCGACGGCCCGGTCAGGTCCAGCTGGTCCTTCACCTTCGCTGTATAGGGATGACCAGAGGAAACAGGACGAGCTTTTATTCAATTCATCTACACGGGAGGGGGTCTGGTGTACCGGGAGGTTTGGACCCTGGTGGGTTTATAGAGCTATTTTCTTCATTCTGCTCCCTTGTTGATCCGAGTGCGCCCACTGTCGTTGAGCGTTGGTCACTGGCAAAGTAGCCTCCAGGCGTCTTTGTTGAATTAACTCCATCTACAAGGCGAGTTACAGACGTTTTAGTGGGGTTTTACCAGTTGTCATGGAGAAAAATGTCGATTAAGCTCATTTTTCTTTTTTCAAACAAGCTATTCTATCTAAACACAAGTCATGATATCTAATCCAAATACATAATGCGAGTTATTTGACTTCTTGGTTCACCAGCTGCAAGAAATTAAAACTGTAATTCAAAATTCAAGAACTTTATTTACATCGTGAAAGTACATTAGAATTGTGCCATCCTCAAATTGTACATAGAGAGAATAAAAAGACAGAGAGGCTATATAGCAATGACAAAGTATAGCGTGAGGGTGGTAAAGATTAGTTTCCACACGGGTTTAGATTGTGGGTGTGGGATTAAGGCCGGATGCCCTTCCTTAACGCCCTGCGGTGAGTTCGAACCCTGATCTGGCTCGTCAATTACTCTACCACTGAGCTGTAGTACATGAAAATGAATGTCTGGGTGTGATGATAGACCATAAAGTCTGCTGGAAGCCTCATATAAGATATAAGCAAGCACAGCTGGCAAGGAGCTTTACAGTCCTGGGAAAAGCAAGGCACATTCTGGATCCGACTGTATAGGGTCACACTGACGAAAGTAATCAACATCCATTGTGCATAAGGCAAAAGAGGATCATATAGATTATCGACGATGTAGGGTTTCGTGAACACACTCCATAAGTCACATCCCTTGGAGTTCATTGATCTCATCGAATTTAACACACCACAAATGGTGTATAAACAAGAAATAGTTCACTACCAGGTAATAAACGATAGAGAGGGGTGCAATATTTCCACAGGAAAGCTTAGTTTAAATAAACTATGTGTACGTACAACTAGATGCCGCAGGGTGGCGCCATGGTTCTCTTGTCTCGCAGCTGGGGTCAAATCCGGTTTTAGGGTCTTTCTGCGTGGAGTTTTTATGGTCTCCCCGTGTTTGCGTGAGTCTCCTCTGGGTACTCTGGTTTTCTCCCACCATCATAAAGACATGCAAGTTAGGGTTAACAATCCTGCCTGTGCCACTGAGCAAGGCAATAGGAGCAAAAATCCGGAGTTGTTCCCCGGATGCTGTAAATAAGAAAAATAAGCTTCTTCTTCTACTCTGAAGAATGGGTATATCTAAGTCTGTGGGGTTAATTTGATGAATGGTTTGGATGTGGAACTAAAGCAATGTACAAGATATATTGTGGAGTTAGTGGATAAATAATGGAGACAGGGTAGTGCAAGTGCATACATCCCTTTGCTTCATTTTGGTTGCGTAATATTCAATTAGTTTTTGTGATCTTTTTTTGAGCTTGTTGTAGAAGATTACTATTTTAAAATGTTTTTTCTCCCTTTTTAACATGCTCAAACTAAAATAAAATTAATTCATAAGTATGTAGTTGAAATGCCAATGATCTCCCTCGTGTGGCTTAAATGTGTACTGTAATGTGTTTCCAAATAGGTGATGTCAGAGTGTAGAGTAACCAATATGAAGTGAAACCAAGGGGTAATGTCCTTGTTTGGGAGAAGGACATTGACAACTAAAATGCCATCTGCATGAAGCATTTTTTATAAGAGCCTCATCAAAATGATGGATCCCCTCACATAGATTTGTACCCCGCTGCCCAAATATGGAACGGCACCGGTGGGACTCCGGGCTTCCTTATGTGAGACTAAAGATATGCTGTCACGTTCTTATCCAGTTGCACCAGTTCAACTTTTTTTAAATTCCCTTACCTGTATTATTGAGCATGAATCAAGACATAGAGATATGCTAGTGTATCAAGTTGTTGGGAAGATAACAATGATAAATATCTGGCTCGGACCAATCCTCCAACCAAAATGGATAGCTCTTGAAAAACAAGTAGGTACAAGGCAGCCAAATACTATCAATTTCTTAGAGTTCATGTTATCAATTAATGTACCCAAGAAGAAGCGTGCAGGACCAGGACAACACCACTGACTAAAGCAAAAAATCGTTGCCCAACTGTCCGTGTCCCCCACTCATAAGACTTCTCATGTCAAAAAGATGCCAAACATGCAAAAATAGCACTGATTCTTAAACTTGATTTTGTGTTTCATCAGATAAAATCTTAAAGTAACACGAACAAATAGTTCTATAAAAACACATTTCCTTTATTGCTCAAAGAATCCAACTTTGTAGAAGGCAAGTGAAAGTGTATCACAACTACTTTATTTTTTACAACGAGGATTTACTGCTGTCACACTGCATATGATTGATATGGCATCGGAGACTGGGAAGTAGTAAAATCAAGCCGGTCATATCAAAGCATTTTACAACGTGAAAGTCTGATCTTTCATAATGTGTATATAGTCTTGGATGCAATTAGCAACCAAGCATCACATAGCATCTACAGCTTATTAAATCCCAAACTTCGGGGCGGTACGCTGTCCTGTCTTTGGTTCTATGAGTCAAAAATATATCGAGTCTGAAAGGTGTACCTAATTACTAATACTGTGGTTGAAAGAAACTGCACCAGAAGCTGTATGGTAGAGCTAAAACGAAATTTCCTTGTGATTTATCATTTAACAAAAGTTCAAAACATATTCTCAACCCCTCAAATTATCCTTGCTTGAACAAATATATTGAAAGGGGTATTTTTTCCTTGTAAAAATGAATGTCAAAAAGTGCCAGGAAAAGAGGAATTGCTCTGAATTCAAAAACAGCGGTTCTCCTAGACCATTAAAGTAACCTACAACGGATAACAAACTTTAGCTAAAGGAGCAGAACGTGAACAAGTGAACAACTGCTGTATTACAGGCAAAATAATAATAATAATCACTGACACGCTCTGAACACTGTCTTTAGCGTAACCACAATTTAACTCTAGATCTACTGATCACTCGACATAATTCCAAGACAAAAATTAATTTAAGTAAATGGAAAAGGGGAGATGAGATGAATCAAAAGCTTCATAACAGCCTTTTAATCCAAATATTTTCTTTCTGAACATTTGACTGTTATTGACCAAGTAACTTAAACTTGGTTTATCTAGAAATCCCTTATCTTCGATAAAATAGTCCAAACCAATATGTATTTTGAAGAAAGACTGATGGATATCAGGTGTCCAAACACATCATGGTATTCTGCCAACAGTGCTAGCTGATTGGTGTCAGCACTGTCTAAGGAAGAGATCTATCCGGGTTTAATACTGCCCACGGATCACATTTCATCCTCTTCATCCTCATCCTGGGATGAACCAGCCTGCTGTGCTGCACTGGCGGATGCTGCTGCCATCTGTGCCTGTTGAGCAGCCTGCTGCATCTGCAACCATTCCTGCTGGGCAAGCTCTGCTTGCTGCTGACGGGCCTGTAAAGAAGATAATCAACCACACAACCAATAAATGACTGAATATAGACTGGCAAATGAGAACATGTCAGAACAATTACAGAACACCCAACACTGGCAGGAGTATGAAAGATGTAGTGTGAAAAACTGACACCAACATCAATTCATAAGTGCAAGGTTAAGATAAGATAAGATATTCTTTTATTAGTCCCGCAGGGGGAAATTGCGGTGTTACAGCAGCAAGTGGAAAGCACATTAGGAGAGGTATCACATCCAGAAATAACCTGACATAGACAATTCAACAGGGGAGAAATATGCACATTATGTTCAGTATGATATAAGTGTGTGTGTACATGTGTATATATATATATAAAGTATATTCATTCTTTTCAAATCATACCTTGGCAAATAATTCCTGTTGTTGTCTGAGTAGCTCTTCCTCGGGAATGCCAAGATTCTCAAGTCGAGAACTTGCCTTTCGTCTTTTCAGCGCAACAGTTTTACACTCTTGAAGGACGTCTTTCACCTCTGTTATGTATGAAGCAAAACCAAGGCTCTCAAGAGCTGGAACAAGGGGCAGAAATGGAAGAATTACTTCATGCAACGTGGGTTACAGGTAGGAGACCCATAGGAAAGACAAGGGACACTCACTCTACCCGCTGACAAATGATTGCAGTATGTGAGATAACCGAGGACTGTAACGTTAAAAGGGACTGACCATTGATAACATGCTCAGGAGATATGGTCTTTTTCTCGGATTTGTTGCATATTTCATTCGCCTCTGACGAGATGAGATGTATAAACTCCGTGCAACAGTTAACCACCAGCTCTCTAGCTTCGTTGGCCACTCGTACATTGGGAAGGGTTTCTTTTATCATCTTGTTGATAGCTGCCCTGGGAATAGTGAGGTCGTCGTCATTTCCAGAGGAAGAAGCCATCGTGGCAAGCAAACAAAAACAACCCACTCAAGAAAAGCTAAATCTCACTTCCAAGTTGCACTAAAAAAATAAAATAAAATCAGTCAACGTCAACGGGTATGCCTTTCTTTGGAACAACACCGCGCAAAAAAATACAACATATATAAATATATATATCCCCAACAGCAGAATAACTAGCTTCCGTTGAGTTACGTAGCTAGTTGGCTAGCGTTAAATGTTCCTTCAAAGTTAGCCAGCTAACTGCCGGGTTAGTTCCAACATTCAAAACACATGTGGACCAGATTCCTCAAAAACGTAGTTGCACGAAATGGAACAAAAATAGAGTCCAGGTAAAGTCAAAGCCCAACAGAGTCACAGAGAAAAAGTAAGAGCTGGAGATGTTCGATAGCTAGCTACCAAGCTAGCTGACGGTGGCTGCGGTCCTTGTGTCAAGCAAGCCACAACACTGAAGACGAATAGAGGCAGTGTTTAAAATCATGGCTAGGCTGCTAAAAGTCAACAGTCCCCTGCAACTGGTTGTGTGGTCAGAAACACGAGTTACAATAGACGCAGTGCAGCAGCGTGGTACTTCTAATATCTGCGGAATCAACAACATCAGCTAGCCGTAATATCATTACTAATTCACTTAACAATGTCGGATAACATTAGCTTAATTTTGTCCGGACATGACGCAATAGGAAAGCAGAATCTACCTCTTTTGTTTTATAGTTTGAGCTTCCTGCATTTGTGTAGGACTGCCATCTACTGTACACTTTTGAGACTTTAAGTGATCTTTCCTTTCCTCTTCTCTTCTCTTCTCTTCTCTTCTCTTCTCTTCTCCTCTCTTCTCCTCTCTTCTCTTCCATTCATATTTTATTCACCCAGTGAAGATAACCCAATAAAATTATTGGGGTCTCAAATGAAACTCCATGTGGCATTAAATCAGGCCAGACAGCTGAATCCCAGATTAGGCAAAGTGTCAGTCCATAATCCATTGTTTTTAACACACTATGTCAGTACAAGTATACATTTTCTTTGTATTTCTCAGACTGCTTAAAATATCTAAATAAAAATACACAAGATGACATACACATTTACTCATGTATGTCAAAAAATGTCTGAATGTTCAATGTGTGCTTAAATTATCCGATGCACCGCTGCTGTTATGGTCAGTCAGAGTTTATAGTTAGATATTATAAATAGAGGGGAGGATCTAACTCCATGGCTTGAATCTCCGCTGGGGGTCCATAGAGTTATGAGAAAAATGAGACTTCCTGCTTTGGTTTTCCTTCCATGAAAATCCATCATGGGGTTCCAATTCCTCTTCTGTTTAAATTACCCCCCTTCTACACACTACATATCAAACAACACTGCACACCAACACATGCTAAAATAAAGCACTGGTTAATTACAGGAACACTGTCACAAGATACCAGGGAGGTATATTTCAACACTTTTGCCAAGCTGAGTCAAAGTTTGCCAGGAGGAAAATCAAAAGGTGTAAGGGGGATTCTATGACTTATTTATGTCCTTGTCTAAGATAAAGCTCTTGTGACTTCTCCAGCACAGCAATTTAAGAAAGTTCAGGCTGGCATTGAAGACCGTGTCATGCTCAAACACCATCTTGTAGAAGGTGTCAATGGAGAGGTCACCATTAGGGTCTGCATATTTGAGGGTGGTCATGGGAGTGTAAATTGCGTTAGTTTGATGGCGGAATGGGGGATTCTTCATGACGATGACTTTGAAAGTATGCTAGGAGGAGGAAAACAAAACAAAATGAGAACACACTGATATGGTAGCTGTCTCACTGAATTAGTAATAAGTGTAAGATATTACAATTGGTCACCAGCCTCAAAACGTGATTCTTTTTTTCCCAGTGGCCTTGGTGAAATGAGGCTTCTCGTGTGTTAAGAGATCATTCTAAATGTGTCTATTTGAACGTAGTTTAGTCTGGCAATAGCCAGTAGCATACCTCTGCAACGTCCTCAGCTGTCTGCCCAAAGGTGTCAAAGATCTGTTTGTAGTTCTTCAGGTAGATGTTAGCGAACATGTCAGCCGTCACTTTGTCAGCTTTGCTCAGATCAGTCTTCATGGCATCATCATAGACCTTACGCTCAAACTCTGTGATCACTGGACCTGGCTCAATCAGGCTGATACTGATGGGGAGAGGCAAATTATAAGCACAGTCAAATACCTCCCAACTGGTAACTGGGGGTAATTGGGGCAAAAACGGCAATAATAATAGTTTTGTTATTTTACTTCTTTAAATGTCTGTTGCTATTCTTGCCATTCCCAAAGGAAACCACACCAGGGAGCTATTACCTTTCTATATACTCTGTTGCTTGTTCAGATGCTTGTTCACATGCCATCTATATAATACAAGACTTATCAGAAACAGGTATGTGATGTGTTTTATGATATTTTTGTATCGAGCTACCAACGCTAAAAGTGGTGTTTTCCCCCCATCAAATTTGGCCTTATACAAACACTGCTGTGTTATTGCATAGGTTTTAGTGAAGCCGACGAGTGGGCCACAGGTGTTTTGTCACTGCAGGGGAGATTATCTTTGCTTTACTGAACCAAATCTCATGAGACCAATTCGCCTGGTGAGAAGAACACAAAACACATCGTGTAAAAAAGGCAGGGTGAATAAATCAGTGCCTTACCTCAGATTAAATCTCAGGGCTTGTACTGCTAAACTCTCACAGAAACCTTCCACTGCAAACTTGGAGGCTGCATAAACATCATTGAAAAGAATCCCTGTATAAAGAAAAAAAACGTTGGTGTTTTATTTATTTATTTATTCATTTATCTGTTTGTTTGTTTTCTGAAAAGAAGAAGACTCCCTCACCCTGGATGCCCATGACACTGCTGATGACGACAATACGGCCGTTTTTCCTACTCTTCATATCAGGCAGGACTTCCTTAAGCAACCTCACCAACCCAAAGAAGTTGGTATCCATGACAGTCTTCATCTCATCTATAGACTGACACTCAATGGGTCCGATCAGCCCCATCCCAGCATTACTTACTATGACAGGGAATAAGACAGTGAAGAGTGAGGTAAGACCAACACTGCACCACATTCATGTAAATGCTATCAAAGCCCAAATGCATTGAGACAGCACTGAGGAAACGCATACAGGCATAGGCCATGCAATTCAAGATAGAGCCACAGTGAGATCTCTTTCTACAGAATCTATCAAACCAGAAGGCTGTGGCTTACTAAGAATGTCCACTCTGCGCTCAGGCAGGCTGTCCACACAGGCTTTAATGGAGTCCTCATCACATACGTCCAGCTGTCTGACTTCTAGGGTCCTGCCGAGTGTCCGACCTGCTGCTTCCACAAGGGCCTCTCCCTTACTCAGGTTTCTCATGGTGGCATACACTACAAAGCACAGCACAGACATTACAGCTGTGTCCCATTGCCCTTTTCTCCCAGGGCTAGACAAACGGATACCACGGAACAAAACCATACCCATCTTTTGATACCAATCTGAAATATGCAGCTTGTAGAGTCTAACAACCCTAATATGGAAGAAATGAGTTTGAAGAACTGAACCGTCACCAATGAAAAGTCGTGGAGATCTTTAGATACCATTCAATTTCTGCATCCATGACACTTAAACACTCTCAAAAAAACACTCATCTGTCTTTGTTTACTGCTAAATTAGGTAACGCAGCTCATTTACCCATGAACCTCTTCTTCCCATCCTTTGCTATGCGACCAGCCAAGGCTAAGCCAATGCCGGAGGAACATCCTGTGATGAGAACCACCTTCTGGTTCATTGCTTCTGGTGGCGTGTGTCTCGCAGATCAAGCAGAGGAGCGTGTGACTAAGAGCAAGGGGCGGACGGTTCATAACGTGGAGCCACTTTCAAAACCCTGCTGCTTAATCCACGACTCTGCAACTCAGCAGTACAACCTGGTGCACATGGGCTCGTGATTACCATCAAGGATGGCCTATAAGTGGCACTGTAACCCATTGCTGACGGCTTAGGCTAATCACACAAGACCCTGTGTTATTGTTGTCGTGGTTAATGAGGTATGACGAATATGGTCGGAAACTTGAGCACGGTGACACGCGCTCGTGTCGGAACAAGAGGAATTAGAATGCAAATAAACACATGAGAGCGGCTCTCAAAAAAGCAGGATGTTTATTGAAAACAATAAAATGTATGATATCTCCAATCAAATTCAACTTTGCAGTCCCAATTTGGAAAAGGTCGAGTGTTTTGCATTTCACATGAAATAACACAAAAACCTCTGCTAGGTATCATTAGGCCACGTTGTATTCTATTACACGCAAGGTAAATCATATAGCTACCACATTCTGCGTCTTTATTTTGGCATTGGATCTCATACATGTGCAATCGGGATAATATAAATTCAGAAAATATTCCAACTAAATATAATCTGAACATGTTATAGGATATTGCCTCTCTTGATAGGATTAGGTCCTTGCAGTTGCTGTTGCCTTGTGCATTTCTATTAATGGATTAAACACTAAAGCCAAAAAGCGATAGGCAGGGAGGGTTAGTGTGCATATGGCTGAGGTTAGACTTGAGCCCGGAGGAGTTCCAGAGGGTTTTTCTCCCACATCTTTGGGTCCCAGCCATGGAACCAGCCGGTGAAGGTGGGTGGCTCAGCCCCTTGCTTGATGGTGTTGATGGGAATGTCTCTACGGCCAGAGGGGTCAGAATCCACGTAGTTTTTGGCTGTGGGAAAAGTAACGCATGAAGGGATACATCACCATGGACATGTTTTGCAAGGATGGTGGCTGTGATGATGAGAGTATGTGTGGCCCTTTCATATTACCAATCTTGGGGGATCCAGTTTTCTCCACGTCGTTTGCGTCAATGCCGATCCAAAGGAAGATCTGGTGTTTGCAGAGACAAGTGAGAGAATAACCGCAAAATGTCAACAACAAAGCGCTTGGCTATGAGGAGATACTAAAGGCATGACTCGGGGAGGGAATGGGGAGCACTGTTGAAAGGTGCTCGCAGAACAAGAGTTTACCTGATCCCAGGTATCCAGAAGCATGATGTCATCAGAAGCCAAGTCCATCTGGGTGAAGTCCCCTGGCACCTCTTCAGCCTAGAAATGAACATCACACTTCATATGACTCAAAACTGTGTAGCCCTGAGCTGCCATTGGGAGAAAATATCCATTCATTCACACTGCTTTTGAGCTCCCTTGCAGCTGTGAATTCATTTCATATAGTTCAACTGCCTCACATGAAATAATTTGTGTTAACTTGCAGTCTTTTTACTGATATCACACAGAATTCTTCATTCTATGGAATGCAGTGAGTGTTTGATGCTATGGAGCAATCAGTTGAATAATGAATAAGTCATCTGATCTTATTCTTAACTTATTGCTGAGCAAGGAAGGATTCTCTGTAGGTGGAAAGGAGCTCAAATGAGGCCTATGATCAGGGGGATGGTCTGGATATAAAGAATGTTATGATTCGGAGAAAGAGGAGCATTTTCCTGTGACCACATCCATTTCTCACCTACAACTTTTACAATGGCACACATGAGTGCTGCAAGGACATCAAAACAAGACACTTTTGTGAGACAACATGTTTCTCACTCCTTTTTTGTGCTCCCATGGCTAGTCAGGGGTGTTATTCCACTTATTCTCACAAGCGAAAAAATTATATAAAGAAACGAAAACAGACCAATGTAGTGACCTCTCAATGAATGCAAGTTGGATCGTGTCCAGATGAACTGGTTCACCTCGTTAATCATCAGATTACTGGTTTCTGTCCCACTTTAAAATACTCACAATGAGTCTTCCGGTTTTGTTTGAACAGCCAAACAGCCTTGGACAATTGACCATCCTCTGCAGGCTCTTGGATGTCTGGTAATCCTTCTTTCCACCCAGGGCTGTAAAGAAAGAAGCTGTGGACCAGGGGGGGAAAAGAACTTTAGGTTACATGGGTCACTTGTGCCATTGTCATATGGAAAACAATACTGTATACTGACCTGGCTCTTTGCCCTCCATCACCTCAGTGACACTTCCTCCGAGCAGCTTGGCAACATACATGGCTGCACTCTTCTCCTCCTCACTGGCCCCCAACCCCTTCCACAAGAACAGATAGTTGGATGACTTCAGGACAAACATATCGTTTGTGTTTAGAGAAGCAGCAGATGGCTCCACCTAGATCGGGGAATGAGAAGGGAGGACAGAGAGAGAGAGAGAGAGAGAGAGAGAGAGATGTTGTGAGTTTTCCGCCATGGGAACTATGTATTCAACCATCACTGTATCCTCAGATGCGTAGATGTTGCTGACCTCCACAGCACGTTTAGCTTTACTGGAGCTCTGGCGGATGTGGAAGAGCCGTGTACTTCCGGCCTGGGTCTGGCCCCCTTTACGGGATGTCCCACCCAAGTAGATGATCAGAGGCTGCCCTTTAAACAGACTTATGAGGTGAGGTGGTTCTTGGCCCTGAGTGACGCGGACCTGCAGGGGCACAGCAGTGGAAACATCACAACACCATCCACAGTGATGGAACATATTCAGGATTCAGAATGAAGTCAGCGAGGGAGCGTGGGGATGAAGGGCAAGTTATCTTTTAATACTTGGAGAAGTTGCTTTGCTGATGTGACGATTGTTCGACAGGGTCTTTGCTCTAAAGGTCTTACCTGGACTGCAGATCCTCCCATGGAGTCGTCCAGTCTTACGGTGAGAAATGCTGAAGCAGCAAGTTCATCCTGACTGCAGCGGAGCCCTTGCCTGGGAACAGCGTAAACACACATGTGGTTTGATCAACCTATAGATGTTAAGAGGATTGGAGAGGTGCGGAGGCCCCCTACCTTCAGTATTAAGTCTCCCAGTGGCTGCGGCCCTATGGCCCGAACTCACCAAGTGTAGATGATATGGCGCTGTCTGCCCTCCATGTTGTAGCTGTACAGCACCAGGTAGCAGTCACCTCCAAAGAACTGTCCATAGTTGGACTGATCCACGGGGACTTTATCACCGCCCTCCACGCGCCAAATCTACGGACAGCACAACAATTCCACACTTAACTTTCGAATCCCATTTAGCACATGTTTCTGATAAAAAACCCATTCAATCGGGGAAATAAGATTTCCATTGCAACTTTAAAACTGCATTTCAATTGGGCTGTATTTGTATCGTGGTGTGCTGCGGCAGCGAAAAGATGGTCCGGAGACACCGTGCAAAGCAACCCTGACAGCAGAGGTAGCAGGAGTTTCAGCGGTAGTGTGGTTATGCTTATCACCCCACCTGGACTTTCCCAGAGCCATCATCCACCATGCCGTGCTGGGCAGCCATGGCCCTGTTGGTGTGGAGGGTGGAGGAATCAAAAGGAACCTGCTCCACCTGAGCAATTCTACCAATGGTGTAGGGTTTCCCTGGGCAGGTAGTCTGGTCTTTATCCCTCCAGTTGGAGAAGAACTGCTTGAACAGGGTGGTCTCACCTCCTCCAGGCATCACTTGGACCTGTGTATGTCAGTCAGGTTTAATCAGGGACTGGGGCCCATTGTTTGATGGGATATTAATGAGAGATGGTCAATTTAAGCAAGATGAGGAGTGTTGGTTCACATGGGCCTCTGCCAGATTCATGTGGCACCGCGGCAGTACCTGGGTCTTCTTGGAGTAGTTCTTTTCTTTGATGAATTGCTGAGCTGCCTTCATCGCGGACTTGCGCTCGGTTGGGTTGGCACTTGGTCCTGCAGTTTAGGGTATTGCAGAGTGACTAAAGGTCCCAAGAGACCTGTGCAACTGGTTTGTATTCCTCTCTTAGCAAATGGAAATCAACCTCAGAACTATGATACCAAGTGGTTACCAAGAAGTGTTTGACTGATATCAATATATAAAAGGGTGTTATATATCAGTACCATCATCATCATCATCACATCATTATATAGTGATACATACGTTAGCTAGCTAAGGTATAAAAAGAATGATATGGGACTGAGTGATGGAGATCAGAGATTCGACGGAGCAGCACCTTTCCAGACAAAGATCTTATTGTCAGCTCCATTGTCGAGGATATAGCATTCGCTGGGGGAGAGCATTTCTTGTTTGAAGGGATTGCTCTGAGCCACCAGGGACAACTTCATGGAGCCAGCAGTATCGGAAATCTGGTCAACAGAGAGAATCAAAATCCATGTATAGGGTAACTGAATCCCGTGAATACTTTACATTCAATGACATTTTCCATTAGACAATGTTTACAATATGTCTAATTTATACATGTTGAATTCATGTTGCTGTTGTGTTCCTGTGAAGGGACACTTACACAGTAGAGAGATCCCTTGGTCTTGTTTGCCCTATCAGCCAGCTCATCATCAGAGCTTCTTGAGGGAATTTTAGGCTTGGGTCCAAGGGCCTGTGGACAAATACATACACATTAACAACCCTCCCACTAGATGATCAGCATCCTTCCTGAAAGGAGTCAGAAAACCAACGTTGCTTCTTTTCATTACACTGGCCACAGAGCATTTCCTGGGTCTCCTAGGTTACAGAAAATGAAGAGTCTGTTAAGGTTACTCACGTTGATGACAGCCTCTGGTTCTTCACCTTCATCAACTATGTGCAACTTAGCCCGGCCGTTTCTCTCATTGTCACGGATATCGATGGCCACTTTGGAGCCCTTAAGCCGCTCATAGTAGTTGCATTCGCTGCCACACCAATTGTAGATATCCTGCAAGAGAACGAGAGGGACAAGAGAGAACAAGCTGAAGAAGTCATCAAACACCAACACGTTATACACAGTGGATGGACTTGTTCTTATATAGAGCTTTTCCAGTCTAGCAGCTACTTTGAGCATTTAATCATATTTATTTAATATTTATCTGTATTTTTTTGAACATTATCTATTTAATATTTAGTATTTATTCAATCAAAATCCAATAATACATACAAAATAATACTGATGATAATGATAATAATAATAAGGATAGTAATGATAATATATTAATATGATAATAATAACAACAACATTTAACATGCATAGTTTTGTTGCTGCTGTTGTTAATTGCCATCTCACCTTTCCAAGGTCAATGATGAAGCAGTCTCCTTTGTTGAAGCTGTCCCAGGACATGTTGACCTCTTTGGCCCTGATGACCCGACGACCCTTAACATGGAGCAGTCGCCTGGCAGTCATGTCATTGGTCACCACTTGCTGAAAGCCTGAGGCTACCCCACCATTCTACAACAGGAGACAAGAAATGGAATATTAAAATGTTTATCTGGAAGGACTTCGACGGGTTGAACTGAAATTTCTGTTGCAACACTTCAGATTCACCATTGCTGAAGCACTTAAGAGCAATGGCTATGTTCCGCTCGCCCTACTGATTCGGCTTTCCATGCCTAGATCAGCTTGGCAGATATGCAGCCATTTGGTGGGTTGTTATGAAAGCAGTGTGCCCTCATTTGGCCTGTCTGCCATTTTGAATGCTCCGTCTAAACCCTTGGTGGAAAACACGAAAAGCTCGAGGGAACATCCAGGATGCAATACGCCACACGAAATAGCACTGTGAGGTCTTCTCCATGTCTTTTAAACATATTGATAGTTTGATATCTGTGACGCTACAGTTTTTTCTCATTTGGGTTACTTTTCATCTGAATGCCAGTCAGCATTTAACATAGTAATAATGATAATGTTATTATTATTAATAATGAATAATTGAACTGGACATTTAGTTTCATGTGTGACCTTTATCATTGAGAATGAGGATTTTCCGGATGCACATTTGGATCTGAGTATTGTCGTCCTTAAGCAGTGGTTTCAGCAAACTCAGGGCTAGTTGGGTAGATGCTGCATGTTTTTGTGTGCTTATCTGAGAGTATAACCTTATAACTGTGTAATCACATCTTTTCCCAGTTATTTCTAAACACATAAAATCTAGACAGAAAGAAATTTGAATTTGTATTCTTATTCTGCACAATATGTTTGTAGAATTTCACATAGCCAAAAAGATACAATCACACATACACACACATCTTACCATGTACTTGATGCCAGTCTTGAAGTAGCCCATAAAGGTGAGGGACTCATTGCCTTGGACCTCTCTGAATTGTACTGGGGTACCACCCAGGAAATCATCCAGCTGGGTTGCAAATATGGCGACAGCACCGCCCTCATCCTGAGTACATTCATTTCCTGTTGGAGTGGAATGGAAAATGAAATGCTGCAACATTGAAAAGGAGAAAATACGCTCAAAGTGGTTTACACGCATCGTGGACTCGTGTGGGAGACCACATGGCTTCCATCGTCAGCCGGAGTGTTTGGTAATGCATCTTACCAAGCCACATGTGGATGCTGTGAGAAGGGGCAGAAGTTGTATGAAGCAGGATGTAGGCGTCCCCAGTGTAGAAGTTTCCATAAAGTTGCTTCGGAATGGGCTTCAGATCCATGTTCTCCACACGCCACACCTGAAGGCCAGGCTCCTTTCCGGCATTCTGGAACTCCTTGTGGTAGGCCATGTTTCTGGGAGGCTGTGGAAGAACAGTCAGATTGACCAAGGTGACCTTTCATGTTCATGAAATGAGCCGATACATACAGCATGAGGCTCAGGGACCCTGCACGGACAATATCAATCACATTGAGGGATTTGGTGACAATTTTGGGGTTGCCATGGTAGCTCAGCAGTCGAGTGTGGGCAGTTAGGAAATTACAAGCCAGATGCCATGGGTTCGAACCCACCGTGGGCGATCAGGAAGGACAGATCTGGCCTTCTTGACCCCCCCAGGCTTCACCTTCATTATTTGGTGAATGTTTGGTGGAGTCCTGGCACCCCACTAGATGAGCCTGTCTCCACCCAGAAGAATGGCAGAGATCAATGCTGCTTAGACATGTCCTGAGTTGTTGGGAATTTGCCATCATTCCACAATAAAAATATTGGAGAAGTTTTTCCTGCAGCATTTTGTGATGCAAGACCCAGTGGGGTGCTTCCTCATCATCTGTGTGCCCTGCCACTCAGATTGACCTCCGTCCTCTAACTTTTGAGGAGGTCTTAAGATGAATCGTTCATCTCTCTTCTCCGAAGATGGTTTGGACCTATACTGAGTATAAACGCAACCCTTTTATTTTTGCTTCCTCTTTTCATGGGAGTTGAAATAAAACATGGAAGACTTTTCCCATGCGTACCAAAGAGCTTATATTTCTCTCCAAGTCGGCCCACAGGGTTGTTCACACCCCTGCTAGTGCTCAGCTCTCCTTGGCCAGGACATCCATCTACTGGACAGGTGTGGCAAACCAAGAGGCTGATTTGAACAGCACGATCCCTCCACAGCTGTTCCTCATGAAGGGATCAGTCAAGAGCCTCTGTTTGAACGTTGAGTTCAGGGTGGACAACAGATGCCTTAGGTTTTAGGGCCCTGTGCCATTGGCATGCTTGCTGCAGGTATGTCCTGCAGATGTTAACCAGACTGAGAATTGGTACCCGTCACCACGATAAGCAAGAATTCCAGCATCATTTCAAGAGATGTTGGCCGTTTGTTCGCCCAACACCGTGAAACCATGACAGACCCAGCAGGGTCATCTGAGAGCAGTCCACACGGACACCATGATGTGTTCCTGAGGCTCGTCGTCCTGCCATTCATCCATCACATCTCAGCATCCCAGTTCCTTCACACAGATCACCTACTAAACACCTATACAAAAGGGTCTGTATGCCTGGTCAAGTTCCTGCCAACATCATCCAAAAGCTCCTCCCAGCTATTTGAAGAGGAGTGGAGATCAACATCCCAAAATCAACCACATGACTGAGGAGGAGGTGTGTCCCACACTGCCTGAGGCATGTTGTGGCTGCACGACACCATCTGGTATATTCTGCTCCAGGAAGCCACCAAGCTGCTTTCAGATGCTTTTTTGGGGGGTATCTTTAACCAACAGATGCATATA
>OMLC01043030.1:0-16138 GCA_900302585.1 Regalecus glesne | reverse complement strand
AGAGGATGCTCATAGTCTACAGGAGCTGCAGATGTAGTTAATTTGGCCTGTGGTAGAATGGTGACATGTCCCGGGTGTCTCTTCACCTTTCGCCTGCTGAGATGGGCTCCAGTATGATTTTGTGGCCTAATTTTGGTTTGATGATGGGTGCATGTAGGTTAGTTCATGCAGGATTGAAAGGAGCCCAGAGGACTGATTCAGAGTTCTCCTCTAGGGCCGTACACCTTAACACAACAAAGACTGAGTTGAGTTCAATACAGGATCAGATGACTTTGGAGGATGAATCCCTGGGGAGATGGTTCTACCTTCAGTGGTGTTATCAGCGGTTTGGTTGAGCAGACATCTTTTGAGGTTGGGAGTCACAGACAGCATCAATAGAGAAACCGTGCTGTGTGTTTAGTGACTGATCCGCCCATTGGACGCCTGCAGAGAGGAAAGTTTCCTCAGCTCAGTGGAGTGTTGTGGCCTCTCACAGGGCAGAGCATAGCTGAGGCGTTTGGACGACGTCAGCGTCGCTGGAAAGATGGCTGAGGGTTTTATCATTGTTTTACCGTCAGGAATGGTGGGACGGTAGAGACAGCTGCGGACTCTCCAGAGACCTCCGACACCTTTCATAGTCTATTGACTTCTTCAATAACCTCTTATCTGAATGTTTTTCTCTCCCACACCCCGACCACACTGACCCACTATCCACCTTCCATTTTCGGGGGAGCTGGCTCAATGATGCCACCTGGTGGTCACTTTGTGGAAACGCCTTTTGCTGTTAAGCAGCACAGGAAAGCCACTTCACTGAGTTGTAGTGGGAGACGTGTTCTGTCCGTGTGACCCATCCTGTGGTTCGGCAGCGTGGTTCTGTTGGGTGTCTGTGTCTGTGGTGAACTTGATATTTGTCACTACTGTTGGTGGCTTTTCAAACCGTGGGTTCGCTATGGTCCGAATCAGTGAATGAGGTTCTGCTTGAGTTTGCTCTTTCCTTCGGAGACTGGTTGGCCAGAGTTTGTTTCGGTTCTGGGAAAGCGGCCCATCAGTAAGATCGGTGTTTGTTCGTAATCGCGGTGACGTTTGGGGTCAGTTTACCAAGCCAACGTCCCGATGCTGGGGTGTTGCTTCACCTCATGGCGAGGCGTGCTGCCTTCAGTCGGCCATTGTGTGTGGACAAAGCACTGAGAGCAGTTGGGTCAGATGACGTTACCACGAACGAACCCAGATCACGTCCTTAACCCGGTTCAGGCTGCGGTGTCCGAGTAACTGGCTCGGTTATTATGAAAGTTGTTTCTGGACTGAAGGAGTGTACCGGGTGCTCCTGAAGAGCAGGCCCTGTTCTACCCGAAGCCCAGCGTGCAGTGAGCGGGTAAACTGTTGACGTATGTCTCGATGGCTGCTCACTGGTCCAGGTAGGGGATCATAAAGAAGGTGAATCGGTTCATCTGGAGCAGAAGTTTATTGAGAAACGTTCCGTCCCTCAGTGACGACATACAGCATGCATATGAAACCAGCCTTTTGTTGTGTCAGGCCAGGACTCTGCAGTCTCCACCATCTACAGGCTAGTGGCCACTCTGACATGGAGGAGGATGTCCGCATCTCTGATGGGGAGGAACGCTGGTTTGAAATGGGGGTTGAAGACCACCTATGTGACGAGGGAACCACCATCCCTGAACAAAGGTGGGGGCCTGAGAGTGCATCTGTCATCATGTGACAATGCTGTGATTGTAAATATTCTCCAGTCCTTTGTGAATAGTACTCATTACCACTGAGTGTATTGTCATGACCCACTCTCATATGAACCCAGCCTTTAGTGGTGTAGTATCACTGTGTTGTTTATCAGGGTGGGGAAGCTCCAGTCAGCTCAGACTGAACATGTCTCCTGTTTGAGTGACGAAACAGTTCTGAATACACGTCTGATCCAGTTGGACAGATTCACCTTTGGTTTGTTGCTGGTGTACTAGTTGTGTGAAGATATTCATGTGGACATTCACATTCTCAGATTCACGTCAGATATGTGAGCTCCTACCCGGGGTTTCCATCCAACAGGACCAGCAAAACAGACCAAATGTGCACAATTGATCATTCTAACTAATGTGAAAGCTTTCTGTGTTTAGGTGTTGATGGAGAACTTAGCTTGATCTTGATCTCATGTGTCTGTACCCAGTTTAGTATTTCAGTGTCTCATCTCTTGCTGCACCATGTTTTATTCCTCACATGTGACTATAGGCCTATGGAACCGAGATATCAGCTTTGACATTGGCCAGTGAAAGGCGCACCTGACACTGGTAGAAGTATCAAGCATATTTGTGAAGGTCATAAAAATATGGCATGTTTAAGGCATTAGTAGCCACAACACCCAGAGTGTTCGCACTAGGGTAGAGTTTTATAGGGTGCTGAAACTCGCACTTGGATGGAGAAAATTGATGGCTTCTTCTCAGTTTAATTACCTGCTACTTGTAGTGAGGCCAGAATTGATGTTTTCGTTGGCCTCTCTGTTCAGGTAGCAATTCTGCAGAATAGCTTTGCACTGTAAGAAGGAACTAGACCAGCTCTTGTGCAACTCGATCACATTAATGTGTTTGATGCATGGAAGATGTAGTGTATGTAACTCAGATGTGTCTAGTGAAGATGGAAATAAGATGGTTTCATTGGCTGGTTTGTGTGCAATGTGTCTTGTTGTCATGCTGCCTGTTGCAGTTGTATGCCACATAGTTGATGGTCTAAAATGCGTCCTTCACCTGAAAACTTATTTTGAACGATGTGAGGAAGAGAGTCAGGAGATGTTCTCACACCGGGCAGCATTTCTGGATCACAATGTCTTCATTGTCAAGGCCCCATCCTGTTATTCTACCAAATAGGGCAGATGTGATTGATTTAGAAATGTCCAAGTACCAAAGAGGTACCCCACTTTGTTTGATAGTGAACCTCCACAGCCTGATGGGATGCTTAGGTGATATTGGTAGTTTTTGCATAACTTTATTGAACTTTGTGAGGCCATTGAAATGATAGTTGGATTTTGCAAGTTTATATCAACTTATTGTAATGCTGCTTTTCTACAATAAATCTCATTCTGAACATTATTCAGGAGCATGATGTTGGAAAGGAAGTTATTTGATTCAATAGCTCACAAAAAGTGATGCTTTTCCAGCTTCCCTTAGTTTCCATACCAAGCCATCTCTTACTTTTTTCAAGGCAGGTGGAGGGGGTGGCACGTTTCTGTTGATGGACTATTATCAAGTCTCTTGTGACTTTTTCATTCAATGGCCTTTTTTAAGCAAATTGTACTGCCTCTCTTGTTAGTGTTCTTGCAACTTGTAAGTTTCATATGTATTCTTGTGTAGGCAAGAGCTTCACTTGGCAAGACGTTATATGGACAACATAAGACAACTCCCAAGGTATGCTAACCTCATCACATATCCATCTCCATCCTTGGTAGCCCACACATGTTGCACATCATTCCTAGCTCGGTACATCTTTTTCTCCTTAGTCTCCAACCTCATACCAATCACATAGGCTGCATCTCTTTCCTTCATCATATTCTGCTGTACCATCTCCCTCCACCATCAAGTACTGTTCTCTCTCTACTTCTGTAGTGCCTGGCCAAACATTCAGCAACTCTTTACTACTAAAGTGTCCATCCCTACAGTCCTCCCTAAACTTCACAGAAGTCTTTCTACCATTTGATCCTTGCCTTCACTCTTTATCTTCAAAGTCAACCTACAACCCACCATGGGACGCTAAATCCTCCTTCTTTAAATATGTATCCAGTATCTGTCTCTCCACATTCCTTTCTTTAGCACCTTATTTATCCATCACCCTTGTTCCCTTCCCCAACATGTCTAATCCATTCTCCTCTTAACATTCATCATTAATAATAATAATAATGATTCCCTTATCAGTCACGCGAGGGGAAATTTGGATTTCTCTGCATTTTTGACCCAACCTATTGTATGGGAGCAGTTGGGGGTTAAGTGTCTTGCTCAAGAACACCTCGACATGTTGTATGCAGGACCGGGGATCGAACCTGCAACCTTCTGATTGCCAGACGACCACTCTACCCACTGAGATATGCCGCCCCATTACACCTTTTATCATCAGCTTCATTCTTAATGTGTCTGACATGACTCTGTCCCATTTCTCCTCTCATCTGCATCTTAGTAAGAGTTTGAGCCCACCTCCAATATTCCTGGCCTTACACACTACTTTCTCATAGCTCAGTGGGTAGAGCGGTCGTCTGGCAATCAGAAGGTTGCAGGTTCGATCCCCGGTCCTGCATACAGCATGTCGAGGTGTCCTTGAGCAAGACACTTAACCCCTAACTGCTCCCCGAGCGCCATATGTTGGCAGCTCACTGCTCCTATACAATAGGTTGGGTCAAAAATGCAGAGAATAAATTTCCCCTTGCGGGACTGATAAGGGAATCCTTTCTTTCACACACAGTATACCCATCAACCTTTTCTCCCTTTACTAGTTAACTACTAACCCAATGGATGAGGACATAGGTAAAGTTCTAAATGCCATTTCAGTATTAATGGACTTGGACCCTGTCACCAGCTTGACTGCTTGCTCAGTATCATATCATTGAAATGTGTTTTCAGCCATCTCTTTCACATCCACATTTATTGGTACTTACCCTGTCATAAAATAAAAATCCAGGTAGAGAAAGTTGACACAAACAACAATGTAGACATTTTTAATCCCAAAACACCTTTACATGTACACATTTGAGAACATTCAAAAGTCCTCTTCAGCATTCCTACTCCTTGAAGACTTCAACTGTTCCAGCCGCTCCATACAATCCTTCATGCTGTGCTCACCATGCACTTTGTTGTCTCTGGTACGGACATTAACCGTGGCACTCATCTTCTCCTTCTCTCCCACCACTAGCCTCACAAGAAAGGAAAACAGAAATTGAGTTAGTCACATCGACTGGAATTACAAAAGTCTACATACCGCATCCCAATTACTACCAAATTAAGCACAACCCCTTCATCAAATGTTTTCACAGCACGCTTTAATTAATAAACCTTGTTCAGCATACCTGCAATACATTATGTGTTACAAGATGTATAGAACTCACTCCCAAAGCAGATCTTCAACTCTTTTCTCTTCTGTCACAAGAGACCGTCAACCACTTTTCCAAAGTCTGGTGAACTGGAGGCTATTTCATGGGCCAAGTCACCATCACAGAACAATATCTTACTCTACCCAATGAACTACACTGTCCATTGTGTTCCCATCTATCATTCCTGCACCACTCTTTCTTACTTTCACCTCATAATCTTATACTTTCTTTAAATCCCAACATTCTCAAAGCAAACATTGCATCTGTGTTACTCTCCCATGCCTTCATGATGATCAGCTCTGTACCAGTATGCGTCTTCTCCACACCATCCTTCCTAACTAATTGGTTTAAGTCCTTTCTCAACATATGCCTTAATCTCTGTCCTGGTAACTCATTTATTTCCCCTATCAGATGCTACATGCAGTCTCCAATCCCTTTCAGATCATACCGTCTACATAACATATTTATTCCCATTGGTCACATGCAGATTTTTTACCCGCCATGATGGATCACAATCTATACTTAGATACACATACCAAGTTATTCATCACTCAAAAATATCTTCTCAATATACATCAGAGTGGGGTACTTACAAGAATTATTTTTATTAACTGTTCTCAGGATGTGATAATCCAACTAAATTAGGCTGTAAATCAAGATGTAATTCAAGAAATCTTTGAGCTTTCACCAAAGATGTCTTCAAACACAGTGTTACGGACATAAGTAACTAGTTGCCACATGTATCTAGGCGTAGGTTATGATCCATCATGGCAGATACAAAATGATCACAAGACCAATAGGAATAATTACCTTACTCTAGAAATCTTTCTTCTGTCCCAACTTGTGGAGCATATACAATGATAACATTCATCATTACACCTTCTATCTCAACACTTCCTTCAGAAGTGTCTCTTCTACCATAGTAGAAGAGTTTGAACTCACCTGCAATGTTCCAGGCCTGAACCAATCAGTTATATAAATCTGATTTATCAAAAAGTTTACACCAGATGTATATCCTGCCAATACAATCTTCAATTAATCCATGGTCTAGTTAAAAAAATCTCTGAAAGGACTCGGGCTCCAACCATGCATCACTGGAACATATTTGTAACAAACTCAATGAAATTAATATAATCCCAACCCTTTGGAATTTCAGACCTTTGGCTCTGTTCCGGGATGGATGAATAATTACAAGGACTTCAACTTTAAGGAAAAGGACATATCGAAACAATTGACCACTGATTGGACCCAATACAACTAGACCTACTCCAGAGAAATCAAGGGTAAATGTTCAGAGAGCACATTTTTACATGACACCTGATTTGTGTCATCTTATCTGACAAATAGAATTAGATATCCATCTGGTGTCGGGTCACGAGAATTAGATATGAACTGTAAAGTTAATTTGTCTTGAGAAACTTTTGCCTGAAAATTTTTACCAAATATATGTGAAATTGCAGAGCTTACTATCTCCAATGCAATATTTCTGACATTGTTAAGACTGATATGATGGCTTTATGGACAGGCATTGTTTGAGCCCAAATCCTTGCTAGAGGGTTGTTTTTTTTTAAACTATATACAGGATCCGTGACAGCTGATAAATCTTGGTTACCATCTGACATGCATCCTATACACCTTGTATCATAATGCAGGCACACGGAGTAAAAATATTGTCAACATTACATTTGAATTTAAACACAAGCAACTTAGAAAGCTGGATAGACAAAAGTTGCTATTACCCAGGATGAAATTGTACTGGGCCAGCTGTGCATTACGGATCTTCTTATTAAGCGTGCAGCCTGGGTCCAGATCCACATCAGCCATGAAACCCCTGCTGTGGAATTCCTGCTGAACCTACCACACCCCCAAAGACAAAACAACCATTAGCATGGAGATGGATTAAATATTTGCAAATTAGTATACAAAACTATAATTCTGCCCTGAAGCATCAACTATATTATACAGTCATATCCTGCTTGGGTAGCAGTTTGTAAAGTACGGTCACCTTCTGGGCATATTCTTCACAAGTGGGTCCTACAGGTACCACCATGACCTGACGAGGGGAGAGCCACAGAGGCCTGAGGAAGGACAGAACACATAAACTGGCCACTGTGTCCACCTCATGTACAAATATGCCTTTTAAAAATAGAGGGATTTATGTAGCATTTTTTTAACACTAACCATTTGCCACCATAGTTTTCTGTGAGGATGGCAATCATCCGCTCTACCGATCCCAGGATTGCTCTGTGGATGATCACTGGCCTGTTCTTGTCATCTCCATTTTGACTACACAATCACAGGAAAAACAACAACAATGAGTCAAACAGCTGGAGGCCCCTGGATAAGCTAATATATCCTTATTATTAAATCTATATGACATCAGTCCTCATTCTGTTTTCTAAGTGAGGTAAACTGTAAAGATCAATGTACTATGAACAGACAGATCAATTTTTACATATCACTCCATACATTGTGGGGAGGAACACAGACCCATTTCTATAATTAGCCCATCAACAATAATTTTCAATGTTATATTTGTCTGGTTGACAACAAAAGAAAATTGGGAGTGGCACCTGACAAAGGAGAGATTAAAACGGATGGGTAGCTGGAAATCAAGCTGAATCGTGGCACACTGGTGGTACCGTCCAATAGCATCTTTAATCTGGATATCGATCTAGGGGAAGAACAGCAGCGAATGAAAATTGTGTTTCTGGTGTTCCAAACTGGAAGTGAATCACTGACATGCTTACCTTTGGTCCATAGAACGCTCCATCGCCCGGGTTCAGAACCCACTTCTCCCCAAATTCATTCAAGCTGTTCTCCAGTTGCTGTCAAAATAACAAAAGATTATTGCTTTAAGAAAACACTGGCTGACCAGTATGCTCACATACAATGGGGAAGTGTCAGAGGCAAGCACACTAAAAATAACAAATCTTACCGTCCACAAAGGTGCATTTAAATACCCGGCTTTACCACATCTCAGTACAATGTTGAAAGCACAGACCTGTTCACATTAATTTTCTGGGGCTACAAACCAGGTGTAGTGTACCATCACCTCACCAGTAAACAGTTTGCACCCTTGTAAAAACACACACAATCTATTACAGACTATATGGAACACTGCAATTTCTAATCAGACCCAGACAGTACCACTCGCTAAGGTTTATATTATTCAATGGGACATTATACAAATGAGGTCTGTGTGGAATTTTACACATGTTCAAATAAGCCAGTTAAAAAACAAAACAATCTCTCTCCTGCAGGTGTCCCAGCAGACTAACGTTAATTTCAACCTGATATAGATCCTCATCATGGGCTTTCTACAGTCAAGACATGCTGGTTTGAATAAATAAATTTACAAAAGGTTACAATTAAGGTGCTTATTTATTCTGTGTGGATTTTTTAAATTGGTCAAGAAACTGTACGGAGAAAGAGTGTAATGGAGGAATTCAGCAGACTATTATTATTGACATTCTAGATTCTTACAATCATTGTTCAAATACTTAGAGGAGCACCAGAATTTACATCTTTAATACAACAGATTTAACTTTTCATTTTTCCATACTCTGTGACTTGTACATGGCCTAAAAATTCTATTAAGCATAGCTGGACAAAAAGAACAACTCTTACTTTTTCTGCTTGCTCCCAGACTTCAGGATCCCCCAGGAACTTCTCTGGCCTTGTGGACAGGTTGAGTTTGAATGTGAAGCCGAACACTTCATACACCATTCGCAGGAAATCCAGACAACCCTTGATCTCCGACTCAATCTGCAATCAAAGGCAACAGAAAAAACATCAGTATTTAAGATAAATTAATCTTCAGAAACCAACAAACAGCATACTAATAATCTCCTTCATAGGAACAATGCATTTGAGTTAATATTCATGATTTAAATATACCAAATTTAGCCTTCATGTTCATCTGTTTTCCCAAAGACTTGGGGATTCATTATCCCCCTCAAGGACACTGCAACACACTTTCTAAATGAACTAAATGACCTCATCAATATGCACTGGTTCTAGAAGAAAGATTCTGGAGACACAGGTCTCCTTTAAAGGAATTTAAAATGATTTTTCCTTATCCAATGTGAGGGTGGTAAGGACAGAATGTTGTGTTATTGTAAAGCTTAGTGAGGCATATTTGTAATAATGGATGATACAAATAAAACTGATGAAGTGTGCCGCCTGAACTGTTCCCTTGAGTGAGAAACATAATCAAATAAAAAGAGCCTCTGATCAATCATGCTGTTCTCTAATCACATTTTAAGCCAAATTTCAATTAAAGTCATCAGATTTCTTCATTCAGCCATGATAAGTTTAACCAGAGCTCTCTGCTGCAACACCCTGACTATCTGTACTCACAAAGATGTGATGCCTGTGGCAGGTGTTTAAAGCATGAATAATTCTATACAACAGTGAGATGAAGACCGACATATAGTGCAACTCATATTAGAGAAACTTACAAAACCACAAAGCAATGGACCCCAGCCACAAACCTTGTTTTTGGTCAGCTGATTAATTGGCCCTCGCTGCTTTTATCCCTGTTCCTTTGTTACCCTCATTTAACAGTCTTTTTCTTCTAGCCTTTTAATATTGACTTTTAATGAAAAATGCATTATGGCAAAAATGTATTCTTATGATTACTAATGTGAATATCAACTAAGTGGTGAACATTCGTCAGCTGATACACAGGTCAAACACTGCCATGTAAGAGCACTTTCATTGATAAACAACCATGTTTCTGTCACATCTAATAGTCAGAGACATAAGAACTACAGCCTGCCTGCAATAACTAATATTTTAGTGTCTACTCACTAAAAGGAGCTTCATTCATATATAATTGTATAGCTACAACACCAGAGAACCGACTCCAATTCTTTTTCCTATTACCTTACTCAGGTGGACACAAGCAGTATTATTAACCATAACAGGCATGTCTTTTGGACAAAATCCAAATTCCACAAAGAAAGGACCTAGTACGGTATTCAAACCTGGGACCTTCTTGCTGTGAGGCAAAAGTACTGCCGTAATCTCTTCTTTAAGAAAAAAATAGTCACCCTTACTAAATAAATAAATATTAACATTACAGCCATAATTCTGTTGAACCAGTCCATATGAGCTACCCAACTCGATACACAACCTTACAGTCATCTGAATTTTCACAGTTTCAACTATTCAATTATAACACGATATAGCTTCATCTTTAACGAGGCAAACAGTCAAATTAATCATGACACTTGCCTCAAGTTATGTATGTCATAAAAATAATGATAAAGGTCAATTTCTGCATGTCATGATTACTCACCACAGTGTGGATACAGACTTAGATCAAATAAAGGCCAATGCATTCCTACAACAAAATGTGTCCTCTACATTTAACCCATGCTATAGCACAGGAGGATTAAGGCCAGAAGCCCTTCCTGACATGCACACTGCACCAGGGAAATGGCGCGGCCCCTCAAATTATGTGTGCGATGAAAATAATGACAAACAGGAATAGTCCTAGGCAATCAGATTATGCTGTTGACTGATTTATTTTATAAGATAATACTTAGGATAAGCCCTTTCTCCCAGAGTATGTCCTAAAAGTCGGTTTCCTGTTTAAAGATGACATTGTAATTCACATATGTTAAAAAAAATAAAACTCGCCAGACAGCTTGCATGTCCAACACTCCAATTTTCCTGGATTTTTTTTTTTTAAAACAGCTATAAAATGAAACAGTGCTACACCACCCTGGAGATCTTACCTGGTCCATGGAGCAAAATATGTGGGCATCATCTTGTTGGAAGCGACGGACCCGGGTGAGACCAGTCAATGCTCCTGACAGCTCATTCCTGTGCAGAACACCAAAGTCGGCCAGGCGAACGGGCAGCTCTCTCCAGGAGCGTGGCCGGTGATCAAACATCAGGCTGGTGGCAGAGAGACAGGATGAGGAAAAATGCTACCAGTTCTTATCTTATTTCAGGGACATAGCGTTTTAACAAATTATAAAAATGGCTGTAGGTGAAACCATTATTGTGGTACTGACAACAAGAGGTATGCTTCCATTCAATTATCAATCAGATTTCAAGTGAACATGTCAAGTTCACCCTAACTGCTCTGCCCTGTGATGGACTGGCAACCCGGCTTCAGATATGCAATTGACAATGGATTTCATGTTCAAATCTGCAGAGCAAGGGGGGCTTGATGACCCGAAATGAAAACACTGATTTGCATGACAGTAGTTAAAAGAAAAAATGTGCCACTTAAATCATTAACTAGGAAATTATCTGACCACGGTGAGTTAAGTCTTTAACCCAAATATTCCAATTTTCACGATTTTTTTTGCAAAACGGGTTTCAAAAAGTAAAGAAAATGCAGAAGAGCATCCGCCTTAAAAACTGCCTTTTGAGATCAACTTGGACCTTGGGGGATTACGGCCCAACACCATGCAATGGGTTCAAAACTTTTTAAATTGTGGGAGGGGAAGTATTTACCAGTGTCCAGGGCAGTTCATGGGCTTAAGAGCAAAGGTCTCCTTTTCCACCTCAAAGGAGAACATGTTCTCACTGTAGTGCTGCCAGTGGCCAGATGTCTGCCACAGCTTGCTGTTGTAGATGTTGGGTGACATCACTTCCTGGAAGCCCCTTTTCCTGTACTCGCTCTGTCAGTGTGAGAAATGACCATTGGAAAATGTCAACACCTCTTAATAAATCAATTTCAATCAAAATGTCAAATTTTATAAATTTCTAATGTGTACACCCAGGTAAGGATGACATCTTTTTGTACAAAGGCTAGAATTTACAAGATGCATCCAAGGGGTAATGATTGAACCTAAGCCAGAAAGACAAGTTAATGATGAACACCTACACCTTGCATGTTTCATCTCACAGTCAAATGAGCCAAAATGATGAGCAACAGTCATTTCAACATGTCTGCACATCTCATTCTATGATCTCTCCCATGAACAATAAAAAAACAACACCATTACAACTCAGCTCACACACCTTGCAGCAATACAAAAACTGATTTCGATGTGGGGCATAATATTAATGATACACCATTGGCAGAGTTGCTAAGAAAGTGAATCCTTTGGCCCTTGAAAATGAGCTGGGCACTTCATGTCTTCCCTTTATCACTATCCGGCAAATACATGGGTCAACTTTCATGTCATGATGAGCCCCCCATGTTGAGGGGCTGGAATTAAGGCCCACTGTTGACACTCAACAGTGGGTTTAAACCCAAAACATTAAAAATATTTGAATAAAATCCTAAAATATACAAGATATTCGATACTCAATGCTTAAAGTAGTGTTCATTATAAGCCATAACATCTTCCTTTAAATGATACAGGAGGCTGTTCCAAGTTCTTTCACTCCTACAATGAAGTGTCTCAATCTCCATCAACTGACCATCACTGCTGTTTTTTCTTTCAAAGTGAGCATCCCTAATTGAGTCCTATGTATTCAACATGCCCTCTTCACATGAACACACAACAGCCGTTTTGTAATCATTATTCTTCAGACACAACATAAATCTATCTTGTCTCTTTTTGCCACAACTCTGCATCCAGATCAACTCCTATAAAAAGAAATGGCAGCAGTGAAACAGTTTCACTATGATGTCTTGATGCATGCTCAATAATCCAGGTAGGGAAATCACAAAAAGAGGTGAATCTGTTCAGCTGGATCAGAAGTTTATTTAGAAACACTTCGTCACTCACCAGGTGACTTCTTCAGTCTGAGCTTCTTCAGTTTGCCTTCAGCTCAGACTGAAGAAGTCACCTGGTGAGTGACGAAACGTTTCTAAATAAACTTCTGATCCAGCTGAACAGATTCACCTCTTTTTGTGATTTCACTATGATGGTTTATTTTGCTATTAATCTGCACTTCAAATGCATGCCGAACTTTGTGTGTATGGAGGTGGGGGACGACCCATGTAGGTCATGTATAAACTACATTCACCAACCAACTCATTGTACCATTTGGCTTTACCGTACACTAAATCTGCTCCATCTCAAAGATCTTGTTAAGATCACACCACATCATTCTACGTTGTCTTTCAGTGCTCAAACTTACCCTGATAAACTGAACCAGGGTGTTATAGATAAAGGCCCCTTTAGGCAGGAAGAAGCAGCTCCCTGGACTCAGGTCATGGAAAAAGAACAAATCCTGCTCCTGGAGGAGAGAAGAAAAGAACATTGAGTGTTGGGAGGACAATGAGAAAATGAGAATGAGGGAGCAACACTCTGTCCAAACTGATTTAGCTTCAAGATGATAAAACAGTCTGGATTCCTGAGGCAAGCCATAAGGACCTAAATGAAATGGCTGGTACTTCCACGACTGGTTTCCATGGTTTTTTGTTAGTCTTAGACCGGCTTCATTCCTTCAAACCCTGACTGCAACTTACATGACAAATTAATTTGGAGTTGAACAGTCATCATCAGGCCAGTTTTAAACTACCATTCAGCTTTTTGTGAACTCAAGCTATAGCGACATCACATCATGTCGAATCTGCTCATTGAGTCAGTTTACTATGACTTTCAGTCAGACAACCTAATGGCTATGTTGGACATCATCTTCATGGTCTTTGCCCTGACCCATTTATATTCCTAATTACCAAATACTCAGCAAGACCCATGACTCAACATAAGGGGAAGGGGCAAGGATTTTATCAAAGGGATACTATTTCAACCATCTCCACTGACACATAAGGGGGTCAAGTCTACTCTTCTTTTGGCTTGTTCCCCATTTCTCAGGGGTCACCACAGTTCATTTTTATACCTTCCATCAGTAACTCATGGGGGCAAAGCAGCAATGGCAATCATTGTTTATCCATCTGGTATGGTCTTGTCAATGCACATGGTGATTTGGTAAAGCCTTACATCAGATGTCCTTCCTGACACAACCACTAAACCCATGGATGGGGGCATAGGTAAAGTGTTGGATTCCATCCCAGTATTGGTGGAGTTACACCTACTTTCTATTAATGGTTACTATTATGACTAGAAAATCTGTGTTGTTCAATTTGCATCCTAGCCATTACAATGTAATTTCATCCACAACACTGAGACTGGACTCCAGGCAACTGCCAATGGAAGAAGTGTCACCACATAATATTAAGACTACAGAGACGGCTCTATTATTTCTTGGGAGACACATTCATGTACAAATATCAACAAGCAACAAGTTGTCTTGAGATCATGGCACAGAAGACACACATCCTTTCTCTTGCTAACAAACCTTTGTCAAACAACTGAAGCCTGATGCCCATTTTACTTTTGGATATATATTTTTTAGAAATCTGACAAGGAATTTTCCCCAGTAACATGACATTATTTTACCAATCTATAGTCACCTCATCCTATAATACGTACCCGGCCCAGTTTGCGGTGATCCCGGTTCTTGGCTTCCTCCTGGAACTTCTCCCACTCTTTGAGCATCTTGGTGTCTGGGAAGGAGATTCCATAGATTCTCTGCAGGGTCTCCATATCCGCCTTTCCCTCCCAGTAGGTAGAGGAGTTCTGGATTAAATACACAGTGGGCAAGGAGTGGTTAAAT
The DNA here is from genome assembly GCA_900302585.1 of Regalecus glesne. Taxonomy (NCBI): domain Eukaryota; kingdom Metazoa; phylum Chordata; class Actinopteri; order Lampriformes; family Regalecidae; genus Regalecus; species Regalecus glesne. The sequence continues at coordinate 1,548 of OMLC01043030.1, read as the reverse complement.
AAAAAAAATCTGAACTGTTCAGTTTGACAGTCACCATCTAGGACAAATGTGTATTGATCAGTTCATTTGAAATAGGCTATAAGGCTTAATGTGTGTGTGCTTTTGTAGAGCTGGGCATTTCTACCAATATTTATTATCACCGAAGAAATGGAGAATAGCCTCGCAGATTTAATTCAAAATGACAAGCACCTTATGGATCTTTAAGGCCTTAATCTTCCCAGTGTGTCTCACATGTGGTCCCCTGCACAGGTCAATCAACGGGCCACACCTAAGAGGGGGAAGGACGAGTTTAACTTGCTACAAGTCTGGAACAGCTCAGGAAAAATGACTGACAGCACATCAAAAGCTGCATTTCACCCACTGTAAAAATATCACAACTAAATAAAACTGAACAAAACAATGAAACATCCTTACTGACACCCCACAGTGGGTTCAAACCTTCTGGCTCATCAGTTCCTAAGGCATGCATGTTCTACCACTCTACCTGTCTAAAGATATGCAACAATCTCTGGGATTTACCTGTAAACCGTGGTTGTGGGAGTGGTGACCTTCTCGTTCAGAATACGGCATTTAAACTTGTTGTACTGTCAAAAAAATAAAACAGATTTTAGAACAGCAGTCAAGCAAATATAGATCTTTCCTCATGAGTTGTCGTTGAGTCCATGTGGCTACCTTGAACATTTCTAGAAGAGTCTCCTTCTTTATCTCCAGTCTCTCAAATGGTTGTTTCTCCTTGATAATCTTCTTGCATAAGGTCTCCAGACATGGAAATTCATTACTTGATACACCCCTGTTGAAAACAGTAGATTAATACAGGAGAAATCTTCTTTCGGGTTGTTGCCATTGTTTTCACAGGTATCCCATGAGGGCACAGCAGCAATGGCAGCTGTTGACCCAGGCTTGACCAATCCTCTATGGAGATTTGACCAACCTGGTCTGGTCAATCTGCATAATGATTTTTCAAATTAACATCGGATGCCTTTCCTGACACAGCCACCAACCCTGTATGGACCGGCTCACAGGTAAACTGCTGGATGTCCTCCCTGTATTCATGGACTTGCACCCACGCCTGTCACTTTTAACGCAATAGAAATGAGACCTCAAAACAGAAAATAAAAACTTTACTCAATGTCATTGGCTAAATGTCATTGAGCCTGACATGGCTTTGGAGAATGTGATGAGACTTTCTGCCATTTCACCAGGCGTTCTGTCCACCAACGAAACACCATTAGTCGCTGAAACTGATAACCTCTAATAGGCACAATGGACACCTCGAGGCTGGACTGGGGGATTTGCGCAAAGTCAAGTTGACCTTGCAGTCTGAGAGTGTTTCATTAGCATAAAATGACTTCAATAAAGAAGGTGTGGAATTAATTAGACAGCAGTGCTTAGAGTCTCCTGTGGGCTGCAGGAGACAGAAACACATTTCAAGTAAAGGTCGAATAGCACAAGTTGTTTATGAAGGAGGAAGAGATAGACTCAGTCAGGGACGCCCTGAACATGCCTGCTACAAGTTGAATAAAATAATCTTTTTGTTAGCTTTAGTTA